>KZ061580.1:38406-82854 GCA_002091835.1 Anopheles maculatus | reverse complement strand
AGTACATTAATGAACGGTTGGAACCAGTGAACGTTTGTTGTATGATCAGTAAAGTAGTAATTAGAAGGAATTTCAATAGATTTTTGCCATGTTCGATATGTGGAAAACACATAACGTAGTATTTTGAAGTGTTTTTTAGTCCTGAACGTAAACTTTTAAACTTTTTCTGATCAAAATACTTCGAAGATGAAACATTGTCTGTTTAGAACAACAGGTTTTTAACTTCTGATGAGAATATATTATTGAAACAAAAGAACGGTGGAATTAATGAAAAATTAGTTGCAAAATATAAGTGGTTACCGTTCGATTCCTTGTATTTTCTTCAATATTTCCTCACGATATCAGTCAGTACTTTGCGCTGATTGTACCGGTGATGTTCTACGGATGTATATATTTACCGGTATAAAGATGCTTGTTGTATTTTCCCTAACATAACTCGCTCGACAGACGCTCGCTGGCACACAAATTGTCTTACATTTGAAGTTCGTTGTTTGATAGTACCTTTGCTCACAGGGACAACAGTAGAATACTTCATTCTTCGGACATTGCTCTGAACGTACGAGGAATGGTGCCATAATTAGTGTCTTAGCATTTAACCTTTGTAAGCGGTATGCGATCTTACTTGAATGGCAGTGACTGGACTACACCTTCTTCATTCAATAGGTTTCATTTTGAACCGTGAAATAGCCAGTGTTCGTTGGTTTTAGTTCGGCGTTTTATTTACAGTATTGAAACCAGACATTCGGTACCGTCCATCTCAGTAACAAAACGAATGGAAGCAATAGAAACATGTGTTTGCCTAGAGCATATTGTTTGTTTTGTCCCTCTGTTTTTATATTAATTTTTACATGCACTATACTATCCGGAATACGAAATGGGAATGCAGAGAGACAATCAATATTAGCACAGTGCCGATTATGCATGAAACGGATCAATATTCGCATGATAACCAAGTTTACAATTCAGTTCTTGACAAAAAATCATTAGCAATGTTTGACACAAAATTCTGGAATAATTAAAGTAATATCATTCAGAATTCAATATTCTCCTTAGCCTAACAATAAATAAGATATGAGCAAATACTAGATTATTTTTTTAGATATAACAAGTCACAGATATGTGTTCTTCATTCTTCCCATTGATAGATTAATTTGCAGTATTCTCTTCACCAATCGTTGTCATGCATACATGTTTGTTACAAGTGGTCTGGTCCACATGTATAAATGTGTACTTAGCTTCAGCATTATTCGATGGTTTCACGCACCAATACTGCTTCATATTCTCGCTCACACTAATCTACATGAACGCTTGTGCACGCTCGTGTTCCGCTGCAACATTGTGTACTTTTGACGAAGTTGTGTTAAATTTGGTTCATTTATATACGAATACAGCATTGACAACAGAACAAATGAAAAACAAACCCCTTTTTTCGATTTTTCTAGCGTCGTTTACGGTCAGTCTTTGGCGTCAAACTATCCAGCTATGAATTAATAACAAGGTTCAAAAATCCAATCACGAACAGTAGATCAAGTCCTTCAAATTTTGAGGGGAATAAATAAAACTAAATCAAATAGCATGCAATTAAAATTTGGTCCTCTTTATTGCTTTTAAACTTCATCCACGGTTCTGTTACCTTTCCCTAAACTATGTTTCGTGTTTATTGTGATGGTGTTGCAGGGTTGCACATATTTTTCGGAATGCACTTGCCAGATTTAATGTCTCTGGCGTAACCATTTCGACAGAAGCACGCACTACCACAAAAATTTTTACATTTGATATTCGGATTATTGCAGTACTGTTCCGCACACGGTCTGCAGCAGCTGAATACTTCATTTTTGGGACATTGCTCTAAGGAAATGAATTGAACCATAATTAGTTTATTTTACTTTAGCAGACAGCAAGCGATCTTACTGTAAATGCATCGAGTGGCCTCAAGGCAGCTGGCAAGAAGTAGCACGGAAAGCAACACTAGCAAAAGCTTCATCTTTAGCTGGCAAGTTGTAAATAGCACACGGTTTGCATTCGGCGGTTTATATACACAATCGCACCCATCAAGTTGGTACTGCTTTTGACAACTGAGTAACGAAAACAAGAACCCGATGTGTTTGCACAGAGAACATTATTTTTGTTCCTTCCTGTGTTTGTTTGGCTTTTTTCACGGAGCTATATTATGGGGAATGTCAGTGATAGTGACGGAGAGACAATAATAATGTGTTTGTTTATAACATATGTTAAAGATATTAAGACTGTGTAAGAAGACGAGCAATGAAAGTTATTGTGAAAACTCAATTAATTGCATCATTTATTAATATTTACACATTTTCTACTCTTAGCGCTCATATTGTGGAAAACAAATTTGCTACGCAAACAACATCTTGGAGCAACTCGCCAAGAATAGTTCGTCTGTCTGGTAACTGACATACCATTTTGACAGCGGGCTCATTAAGTGCGTCACAAATAATTTTATCAGAAAAAGTGTACTAAAACTTTAAGGAATTACAGCATAAGGCTGTATAACAGTGAGCAATGCGTGAAAGATAAGTAAATCAAACGATTTATCGAGCATCTGTTCAAATTTAATGTATGTATATAGTTTTTGCTCAAATAAAATCGAATGCCTTTGCTGGCTGGGTTTGTCTGTCATTTTAGATGGTAGTTTAGCAGAATTTTAAACTCAAAACGTAAAAACACATACTAAAAAACCTGGACATCATACAACCCCATGTTGGACATCTGAAGCCACCGTAAATTGGTTTTCAAATCCAACATGGTTTCCACAAACTAAAAAGAGTGTGAAGCGACGCTGACGCCTAAACTGCTGCAATTTAGTTCGTAGTGAAATGAGTGAAAGTGCAAACAGGGTTGTCAGAAGAATAGTAATAAAAAAGGAAAAAAAACAGGGCTAGTAACAATTCAGACAGGTAGACACGATGCCATTTTCACGTAGCTGCATACCACAACTTCACCCGCGGTTCGATATTGTGATTGTGTTTGATTTTTATTTATATTGCATAATACTAGGCGCCAAAAAAACTTACGATTTTATGCAATAACATTTTTACGAATAAGAAACCTGACCTGACTTGTGTGAAGGAAAATCTTATTGTACTTCATTATTAAATATATAAGTTCTTCAGATAACTCCAGCAGCGTAAATGTGACTCATTGATCACACATAATATTTGTTTTTGAGACAAATCCTTTCAATTTTGAAAGTAATCTTAACTTGTTTTTCAATTTCCTTAGCAACCTCTTTAGTTTCCAACAAACAACAAACAACAATTTCATATTTTTCTGTATATTTTTTTCGTAGAACATCTTTTCGATTAAAGCTCCTTTCCCGTGTTTACATCCTTTTGTGCACATGATGCTTCCTGCACACACAAACACAAGCCCCAATAAATGAGTTACATTAGCATTATCATCGGCGGAAACGGTTCATGCTTCCGTGTTCGTTTCGGCTTAGACGATTGGAAGTATTGGACACTGCTTCGGCAGAACACACCGTCCAGTGCTGGTCGTACGAACGTAACCAATCCGGCAATAGCAACCACAGTAGCAGATTTTCTTGCACACTTCTATTGTCTTCCCGGCACAAGTGTTGTCGTAACACAGTCCACATACCTTCAGTACCTCATTGCGTCCACAGGTGCCTGTCGGAATGGGAAGAATGGATGGAAAAATGCAACAGATTGCGCTGCCAACTACCACCGTACTAGAGCAGACTTACGTATGGGACATTTAGCTCCCGGCTGCAAAGGAATTAGTCCGTTCGACGTGTCCTTAGTGGTGGTGCTGCTTCTGCTGGCAGTCGTATCGGGCTTTCGAACGGTGGTGGACTGAGCGTCACAAACACAGCATCCAGCAGCAAATAACAAAACGATTACCCAATTCATTGTCGCGGCACAGGATGTTTTGAGCAGTCACACACGAGACACAAGCGGCCCGCATCCACTTCCAACTGTCCCGTATCGATCGAGAAAAATCTCCGAAAAGCTGGCAGCATACATACCGAAGAAGCTTCACACTTCAGCTGTGCAAATCGGTAATCGGATGTCTGTTTGCTTTCATGGCGAAATATTGCGATGGGATGCTGACAGCGGAGGTGGATGTGGTTGGTTCCTTGCCACAGTTTCTAGCATTTTTCATCGGTGACTGATCGGCGATAGGAGTGCACTTTAGTGGACCATTTTGCAGTCTCGCTTTATCGCGCTCGGGACAGAAGTTTGAGATTGACTATCTGCTGACGCTTCAGGGAAGTTATTGAAGTTTTTGAATTTAAGATAAAAAGGATATCGTGCAGAAATTGCGAAGAGTTTCGGTCGTGGCACAATCGTTATCATGCATACCCCGTGTATGTTAGTTGAGTATTCGTGCACTTGAGTAAATGTAGTCTCAGCAGGTTTTGAAACAGGTTTCAAGCGTTCAATTCTTCAATGCCATATTCTCCGTCACATCATACTAGGTAAACTAAATGCGTAGGAAACACAGATAGAAGATGAACAAATATTCTTCTCGCTTGTGCCAAATTCTCAATCAACATATCGAAATGCTTTTGACAGAGCTTGTAGAAATTACGTAAATATACGATCTAATAAAACATTGGAAAGAAACGTGTGACTAAACGTCACACCTCTCATTTATTGTTCCTTAAACATTGCTCAGTCAAATCAATCAACGTTCCCAACCGAAGCTTACTGTGGTTGTACAAGACTGCACTGTTTCTCGGGAATGCAGTTACCGAATTCAATTTCCCGCACATAACCAGTTCGACAGATACAGGCCGGTCTGCAGACAGTGGCACATTTTCTTTCCTGATGATCGCAGTACTTTTGCGGACATGCTGCACAACACGTGTAAATTTCATTTCTCGGACATCGCTCTACAGAAGGAAGATATTGAACCACAATTAGTGTACCTTGGCGTATCACCTTTGCCGGTAGCAAGCAAACTTACTGGGAATGCACCGGCTAGCCTCGAGGTAACCGGCAAACAACAGTACGGAAAGTAACACTAGCGAAAGCTTCATTCTAACTTGTGGTGTGTGTGTGTCTGGCATGTCTGGCTCGTTTGGCATTCGGCATTTTATATCCAAATTCGATTCCGGAGAAACCACTGTACTTGCTGTTCACAACTGAACAATGAAACATTTGTACACTCGAATTGTTTCCTCTGTTTTCGTGGCTTTAATGCAGCAATGGATATTACGCGGAATGTGTTCCAGCAAAGTGAATCAATATTTGCTAAATAGCAATTTTGCACGAAAACGAACGGTAAATATAAGTGGAAATAGCTGTACTTAGGTTTTGTTGTATGTTATGGGAGATTTTTTGGCCGAGATGAACCTTTAATGCTTGGAACCATTTTTGTACTCTGCTCAAGATGAAGTGATATGTGAGAAATACTTTCCAGAAATTGATTAAGATGAATAAGATATACAACAAGCATAACGAGACTGAAACTCACATTATTGTTAAAAAATATTGTTAAAATTGTCCTATGTTAACGTGTAACTTTTGTGTCGGAGTCTAGTATAACTAATTAAAGATCCATATCAACTTAACTAGACTCCTGGATTTGTCTGGACATTGCTAGTTCATTTAGGATGCCAGTAGAATCCGAGGTAGTAGCCACAAACTTTGGAATTGTCCTGTTCTGTACGCTGGAGATGCGTGTTTAATGTGATATGGTTAGACCTAAGTCTAGACATCATTTGAATTAATACAGGATCTCATGAGCTGCCATGGAGCCAACGCTTCAAGAAAGCTCGGGTGTGATCGAATATAAAAACCTCCAGAGTTCATCTGTGTCCCTCATACTCTGCCACCGAACCATTCTAAGGGACTGGTGGGCAAGCCTATCGAAAAAAGCCCTTCCGAAGCACCCCGTTTTAGCCATTTGATCTGCATTTGAATTGCCAAGAAAACACCAATGAGTAGAATGCCTTTCATTAAGTAGTATGGGCTCTTAATAGTTTTCACAGATTTTAGTGCTTCGACAGCTCTTAAACTGTAGAAGAAAATAAAATGTTCATCTGTTAGCTAAGCGATTACGATTGATAAGGCGTTGAAGATTGCGTCGAGCATCGCCAAATACATTGAGCATAGATGGCGTAGGTGGAAAAATGTTTCGGACTCAATGTTATATACCCCAAAACCAATGCCGTGTTTATTCGAAAACATCATTTCAGATGCTTATAAAACTAGTATTTTTTTTATTTTATCGAAAGTGTCCACTGCGCAGTGTCTAGATAGCAAGGAAGGTATCACGACAAATCACGTATGACTTTGGGTAGTTAACACCATATTTCAAGGACAGCATATTGTGTCGTTGACCCAAGTACAAGATTAAACAAGCTGAGTGGTCATTTTGAATTTTCGTAGTATATGAACGTTCCTCAATCAATTTTATCGCTTGGTGTCATTCTAATAACATGTCCTCGTTGCTCATGTTATTAGACATGTCCAGTTGTGTCATGTCCGGTGTGTTCGTTGTATCCAAGTTGTGCGTTTCAAATTTCAAAGTATTGTAACGTAATTACTTCAGCTCACTAGATTTATGTTTTTTACATATATTTTTCTTATATTTTTTTGCAATAAAGTCACTTTAATTTAAGCTTGTATAAAAATAACCAACACTAAAAACTATCACCGTTTGACTTCCACGATTGTGCTAGTTTCAAGGTTTCTTATTATGTTTCCTTGGTTTGGGGCAACTGTTCGCCAACACACACGGTCCACCGAGCACACGCCGTATGTAGTCCGGTTTACAGAAGCATCCAGCGACGCACATTTTGGTACAATTGATTTGCTGCTTTGGTTTGGTACAGGTTGGCTCGACACACGGTCCACAGCAAACGAAAACTTCATTCTTTGGGCATTCTTGTGAAAGAAGTAAAAGCGAGGATTTTATTTAAATAAAAACTTGTACACATTAAACTTTTAACTGATATCATCTCGAACCGAAACCAGCGCACTTACTGCGTTTTTCCAAGCATGGATCTGAAAATTCTAGACCTGAGCCCTGTTTTGCCTCGGCAAACGTAACAACAATCAACAGGAAAGCAATAATTAGCCTAATTTCGTATCTCATCGTGTATCACATACGAAAGTACGGAGACCACTGACAAAATGACACGCTGCCGTAAGCTGCTGCCAAACTGACACAACTCCTAGACTGCACTGGGGCAAACATTAAACTGCGTGTAACAGTTGGGCAAATAGAAGCTTCGCCAAGAATAGCACATCTGTGGCGAAAAATTGTCCAAAACAACATCCAATGCTCTTGAAAATGTACCAAAACTTGACCTCTTTATTGGTGTGTTTCATGTACATGAAAACTGTGTTGTGAGCAAGGTAATGCGTACGGTTGGGGCTTAGCGACGCGAAAGATACATGTCATGGACCCATAATAACAAACAATTCTTATCACTAAACACAAACATTCCCTAACAATAATCATAAAATACTTTGAAACTCAGAAATTTTAATAAAAGAATAGTTACTGGTCGAATATCATCTCATGAAATCTACTTTTCTCCAAAACATCATTCTTTTTGAAGTTTTATGTAGCATATTTACTTAGAGATTATTGTACAAGACTAGATTTTTAGTACAACGTACTAAAAAAAATGTCGATGACAACGCCAGCTTAAAGGTAATACAGGGTTTCTTATTTGATATTGCAAAATTACCAATGTTTTCTGCAAACGCTCCATACGATATGGCAAACAACGCTAGATGACATTGTATGAGTTTTAGTTGACAGCGGAAACAATGCCCTTTTATTGCAAAGTTCTCACATGATATTGTAATGTCACCCGTTGATATTGTGACACTGGCTTGCAACGCTGAGGCAAGTGCGTAGCCTACAGGTATAAACAGACTTACTTGCACGAGCCGTAAACACCTAGCAAGAAATCGGTGGTGCATGATTTGTAATTTTACTGAATTATACCAGTTTTTCGTTATTCTTCAATTCAGTATGCTATACTTTTTTTACACTTTTTCGTCACAATGAATTTCAAAACAAAATCTTGTGTCTAACTCCCTGCCCGCGTTTATACCTGTAGGCTACGCACTTACCTCAGCGCTGCAAGGCAGTGTCACCATATCAACGGATAACATTACAATATCATCTGGTAACGTTGCAATAAAAGTGATTTGTTTCCGCTGTCAACTGAAACTCATACAATATCATCTAGCGTCCTTTGCCATTTCGCATGGAACGTTTGCCAAAAACATTGGTAATGTTACATTATCAAATAAAAAACCCTGTAAGCATCCGTCAAAAAAGTGGCAAAGTCTCAGTAAGACTCCAACTTTGCAAGGCATGTTTCTTTGCCTTTGCTTTACTGACCAATAAACTGAAACATTAATTTACAATGATACAATGAACAAAATTATAAAACAACGAATAGGTTCTATGAAAGACCCAGCATATGGTTAGTTAGGTGTCCTGGACAAAATATATGAATTTATTGGTATACCTTAAGACACCCGTATACTAAAGACTCCGATGCGCAATGACTACTGTTGAATTCTATGGACTTTATGAGGTCACTCATACACAATGATAGACAATTAACCTGAAAGCTGCTGATATCAAAGTTCCGGACCAAAACTAGTCAACAACCAAACACGCGTCATAAGGTCATTCTCGATAAAATTGATGTGATTTAAAAACACGCTGATGAACATTATTTTATCGAAGGCAAATGAAGACGATTTAAAAAGCTATTAAAAATCATTTGTATTATCTTGCTCGGGAAACATGATATGACCGTCGCAATTTGACGTTGAGAACTATTATCTACACGCGTCGCAATGTTGGAAAATCGTGTAATTTAATGGCACGACTTAATGAGCGTTTTTTGTACTTAAAACGCTGAAAAAATGATGTTACTCATGATGCAATAATGGTTTTGAATTCAAATTAAAAACTGTTTACTAAGTTTGTTCTGTGATATGATATGCTATGGTAGCTGATAAGCTCTTCTAAAAAAGGCCCATAATGGTGGTCAATTACACCCGATAAACAATATTGAAAACAAGTCAGCAGCAATCATACATCATCCAGAGCGTCGGGGAAATGAGTTTGGCTTTAAAATGAAGTGTCCACTGTAGTTTTAATTGCAGCATATTATCAGGGCAAAACTGCGGTTGTTATAAGCGAAACAAAATAATTGGACACCAACATTCAGTCTGACTGTTTCGTGTTGACGTGTCCTCGCTCTTTTGACACTTCATGCACAGTTCGGAACAGGTGCAGTTCGTTCGAAGGATAGCGCTTCGTATCAGTAGATTTAAATGTCATTCCGATTTTCTTACCCTTTTTTAAATTTATAACTATCAATAAACAAGTGAGTTATCTGTTTTCCATTTAATATCCTCGTTTTTTCCTACCTCTCTTTCTCTCTCGCCAAAGATCCACCATCAGCTAACACCAAAGCAATGACACTGCGGATCCTGCTGCTGGCGGGACTGCTGGCCGCATCATGCTGTTCCGGGTCCGATATACTCATGATCACGATGGGTGGCACCAAATCCCACAAGATCCCGTTCTTGGAGCTGGCAAAGGGTCTAATACCACGGTAGGTACTAACAACCTGACTGAACCATTGAGTTGCCTTGTTAACGGTGTTAGGGTAAGCTTTCAGGTTGTCCAGCTACTAGTGCGTCCTGTACAATAGAAACTCCAGTTTCAGTTTTTAGCCAGACAAACTATTACGGCACCAGAACGGGAATTGGATTATTGGATCAAGTGTCCGCCGGGGTGGACAAGTGCTGTGACTGACTGGAATTAATTTTGATCGCCGTTTGCTGGTGTTTTTTTTTGTCGGCCAAAGATTCAAGGGCTAATTGAAAAGCTGCCAGTTAGCATCACCCTAACGATCCGTAAGAGCAAACACAAGCAAACACACAAACACACACACACTAAAAAAAATCCTTCACTCAAATCACCGTGCTTCGTTATCATGCAACGTTTAATCCTTACGCTGCCTTTAGCTTGTGCTGGGCAGTGAAAATAAGTTTGCAAAAGTCAAATAATTGCATAACCTGCTCACGGTACATGAAACGATGGCGCGTTCACTCGATTCCATCAGCGACTCAGCGTAAGGGTGGAATTGTTTTCAATTAGCGGAACGTGTTTTTTTTCTATGGGTGTACGTTTTGCACAAAACTATCCTGGCGCAGATGTTTGTGCTCAGATCGATAGCCAACCTTTGGGTGGATGTATGGAAATTATTGAAAATTTGCATTCAAAAGCTTTAAGTTTAATTTCAACTTAATTAATAGTAGGAGGATAAAAGTGAACTAGCTCAACGTTTATATGACAACTGCTTCAAATCGCAGCAGATTTTTTACGATAAACCAACAATCACATAGCAATTGTTGGACTCTGTTTAATTTATAGTGGAATACATTCAGATTAAACTAGGATCTGACGGAATATTTTCAGACCACTCTGGATTAAAATATCTTAATTGTGATATTACAAAGTATATTATGGAATAAATTTGGTGTAAAAGAACCTAAAAAAAGAACCAAATGAAGTCAAGAAAAACTAGTAATGATATGCCAAGACCTATCATTCAACTTCAGATCTATGTATCGTCTGAAGTACTTCCCCCGATTGGGATGTAAAACAGCAATTTGGAAAGTAAATTTTATGTTAATTCTACATAATACTATGGAAGATTATGAATTACGTAGCTACAACGATCGAATTGATAAACATTCTTGAAGATGGCTTAGTACATGGCAAGCGTGTAACCCGAAGATTTTTGGAACGAAGATCAGTTTCTTTAGGGAAGAAATTGGAGACCCAGTATGAACTAGAATACCCAAACATCTACGAACATACTTATTGTAACATCAACTCTAACCCCAACTTGTATATTAGATATCCCTTAGGTTTATTAAACGTAAGGAGAAATGTAGGATCTTTGCAACTCTTATTTTAATGTACAAGCTCTTCTAAGGCATTATGCCGTTCAATTTTCTTCAAAGCCCCATAGACGCCAACATAACTTAAGAGAAATGTTTCTACTACTTTTTGATGAAGAAATAAGGTGCCCCTAGATGTCCTACTGAAATATTTGGAATTAAAAAAAACATCTGATTATGGTAAAATGTGGTCAAAAAGCTTCAAAACATGTTTGTATTTGAGTAATTTTGAAACATGTAGATTAAGAATACGTTGCAAAACAAAAATTAAATTATTTTTCTAAATAAGCTAATATTACAAAAAGACTCGTTGTTATCCAATGCTAGTCAAAATACTTTAATGTGATTTTTGCATATCTTTACATATCTTTGTGTTATTCTCCAAAAAACCTGGATTTATCTGATATTGTTACGCACTTTACTGTCCATTATGGCTATTAAAGACATCAAACCAAAGAAACTATGAAAATTTAGTTTCTGCTTTCTAAAACTGAAACAAAAATATATCATCTGCCTGCAAATGTTCCTTTTCATCCTGTACGAAGCCCATCTATGGCTCGAACATTGCTATGCTATCAAGAAAAATTGATGAATTCTACTCAATTTAATTGATTGTCGTCACACTCGATGTAAATGTTATGCTCTGTTAAATCGATAGCAACAATTTTCATGCCTTCCCTTCCAAAGCTTCGCTGTTCGTGACGACAAACTAGAAGCTTTTGATCTGCCAGGCCGTGTTGTCGAATATCCTGCAAATTCTTTAGTAGTATAAATATCGGCATCGATATTGATAGGTTATTTCATATTTCATCATGTATTTTGAACTCCCATAATAAGTATGTTTCCGATTGATTACGTCGTTCGATTTGACACTATGCTTTTAGTGGGAACTAAATTAAACAACGAACGTACGTCATCAGTGTGGGCCCGTTCGAAAGGATCCTCACATCAAAAGATGTAAAATTCCAATTAATTTCGTGATAGTGTATTAGTTTGTATTTGTGGTATCATAGTTGAAGTTGAATATTTTTGGCAACGCATATACACAAATGGAAACTATAATTAAAAAAGCGCAGTTCGCACGAAACAGACTTCAATTTTTATCGCTAGTAATTATTTACGAACAGCTGTTTCAAAAAGTGTTCAACCAACTGTTTCATGCGCCGGCTCAATAGCTCATTCAGCATCAAACCCCATATTGAACACAACGCGTTTTTCCTGTCTTTTTTTTTCCTTCACCAGTGGTCACAACATAACGTTTCTCAATGGATTTCCAGCCGACTTTACGCTTCACGGGCTGCAGGAGATCACACCGTCCGGGCTGGTGGAGTACATCCGGAACTACACGAATTGGGATCTGCTCGGGGCACGAATGCGAGGTGATTTGCCGTTGTCGCTGTGGGATGCTTTTCGATATTCGTGGCAGGTAAGTGGTTTTGTGGCGCGTTAAACGCGAACTTTGTGATATTCACAGATTGCGCAGTTTACGTTACTTTCCATGTGTTGTGTCGGACAAAGCAACTCAGACTGGTTGCTGGAAAGACAATGAATTCTTCCGGAAGTTTGGTATGAATGAATGCTGTATTTCGCCAACTTTAAACATTTTTACAAGGATGCGCTCATACTGTAGGTCTACACTTATCCACTGCTGAAGCCTCGACGAAGGTACGATTGGCAGAGTCGCTTCGGCATGCATTTACCGCCTTCGTACTCACGGATGAATCCCTTAATGCAGTAGCAACCCTTGGTGCATTTGTTTTCGCACTTAATCTTGTTGGTGATGCACGTGTTCTGGTAGCACTTTCCGCAACATCTGTACTCTTCATACTGTCCGGCACATTTTTCTACTAAGATAACAGTCAAAACATTACCACACTAGCCGTAAACGCCCGGCCATCACCAACTTACCAACTTCACAGTTCACTTCTTCCGATTGTTGGGAAGAGTTTTCTTCCGATTCTTCGGCAAACGCTACACCGGCCAGCAACAGCGCTCCGAGCAAAACAACCGCCAAGACCTTCATGGTGAAAAACCGGCGAACAACAACGCGAAGGATAACTTCTTCCCAGCTACCAGCTACCCACTTTGACCAACCAAAACAACTCACAAGCCTCTTTTTCGCAATACAGGAATTTTATAGTCCATAGAGACCTATCCGCTTTGTCTTGTTTTGCTCCAGCTGTTTCAATAGTCAACGCGGGAAGACACCTATTTCCAGAGACTGTTGCTCAGCAGCACACACATGCTGCTCGCATACCCAGACGCGACGACCCACAATTATGACGACACGTGTGTAGGCCAGAGTATTTGTACATCAGGAGTTAGTGGCTTAAAATTAGGTCTTAAAAAACGCAATCCTCGAGTACTGAGAATAAGTGGAGTAAGAATAAAAAATAGGCAGCATCTATGGTTTATTAAAAGAATTCATCATCATCATCATCATCGGATAGCATTGGCAGGACGGGACTCTGGCAAAGCTGCTTGGGAATGCAGCGACCGGCGGGATATTGTCGTACGAAACCTTCCGCACAGTAACATTCCGCAAAGCAATGGTCACCACAAGCGATCACGGACCCATAACAAGTTAGCTGATAGCAGGGTCCACAGCATTTGAACTCTTCATTCTCTCCACATTGCTCTGAAAGATAACACAAAAAATATAGGGAAGTTGTGTTTGTGTTTCTGTTGTAAGCTGCTAACATTGTTGTGTTTTACAACATCCAGCTTTTGCAAACGCATCTGTCCCATTTTCTGCAGTAATTGCGTTATGATTTTCCTCAAACAAAACACTCACTCGTTGGAACACAGCTTTCCTCGGGTTCGCTTTCATCGTTGCTTACGCTTGTATTGGTTTGCTCGCTATCTTGTGCATCCGAACATCCAATTATTGCTGCGAGCGATGCAACACTGAAGCAAAGCATCAAAAGCTTCATATTTGGTAGAATTTTTGTCTGCACACCTTGCACTATCTTTGCAACACTGGAACACTTCTCACTATCGAATGCACTATGCTGCACTTGGACACGGTTCGTCGAGTGTCGTCTATTTATTGAATCTATCCCAGCGCAACCGTATGGTGCGAGATTGCACAATAAAACTGTACACGATCTATTACGGTTCAAAAGAAGTGATTTCTCAACTAGATGGGGTTTTTTTTGGAGCATGGATGATGCACATGCTTCATAACGCAATTTGATCTGCTTGGATCACGACGATCTGTAACGTGATGAAATAGCAATTCTTTGATTAGATGTTTTTCGTGTGATTATTAAAGTTGTTGATCTACCAGTGAACTACATTTTAGTAGATCATAATTATTGAATATAACGTTAAATGTAGTTTAAAAAGAAAGATCGAACATTATGAAACAAGCTATGGTTCAAGAAGGCAAATATAAAGTATGCACCATTGAAACGCTGCAAGCGCTTGAATTCCTGGCAAAGTCTGTTACCAGAATTTTTCAAAATGTATATTAACAACGCAACACGTAAAGCTGAAGTTGAAGTGGAGAAACTCTCCAATGGAAATGTACCGAACAATGGTCCTTGACGAGGTAGAATCTGTTGGACTTTACTGTAACTTTTACACTACAATGAGCTATCCGACATTTGCACTTAGCACCAGCTTTGCTGAAGATTAAGTAAACAAAATGGAGTAAAAGGTGTCGCAGTGTTGCAAGATTTCAGAATGGACCAGTTACTTTTCTGGATTTCGTTTTTGTTTTCAAGTTAAAGAAAAAACTAGTCGGGCTTTTCTGGACTGAAAAATTGAGTTATAGAAGTGTATGAGGAGATGGAAAAGATAAATTTACTTTGACTCCAGAATAGTTTGAACTTTTACAGTTCATCACAAATTCCAGTTCATTAATTAAATTTTACAAAATCCAAGTTTTGTTGGGCTTTTTCACGTCCCATGCGCACAGAGTATAGTTTCCATTATTAAATAGCTAGGTTCTGGAACCGGAATGGAATATGTATTGCTGAAACGGGTTCAAATTGGAATTTACTTGTTGAATGCTGGTACCAATCTGATAACATATAATATTATAAGATCGAACAAACGATCTCTAAAAATATCTTTCAATCGTATAAATGACGTACTAAACAAGGACTTGGCATAATTATTTCAGGAGCCTCATGAATTCACGAGTGGTCATAATGTCCCTAATTTGATGGACGATATGAATCACTATGATGCATGATATTCTCTTCAACTTGGCAAACGGATACGAATACTTCAAACTATGTTCGAATCTTTTGATAGTTTATTGGGAGAAACTGACAGACGATACCAAACAGAGACGATATCAAATCGATAGAAAATTGTATTCGTAAAATTAATCGCATTTAGCACAATAGCATCAAATCAAATCAAAAACATTACTAAAAACAAGAGTATGCAAAACCCTTTCACGGGCGGCGTGGAACAATATAAAGGGATTCCATCTTTACGGTTAAGGAAATTGATTGGTCCCGGCACCTTTGCTTGATGACATTCGTCCGAGACATCAAGCCTTGGAATCTCGTTGAAAGCTAGTGCAATGACAGCGTTCATAACTCCATAAGAAAAAGGCTAGCCGTGCTAATTTACACAATCATGCTGATAAGCTGCTATCGCTTCCTCGCAAGACAATCATCATCAGTAGGGGTTAAATTGAAAACACCCATGTCTCTTGTGTGAGCCACGTTAAACATTTTTGATGGCACAATATATCGTTATCAATGTACACCATTATTGCGAAGCAACAACTTGACAAGACTTTTCTTTTCTGGAGCAGATGGACGAATGAGTCTCCGAAAAGACATACTGAAAAACCTACTGGATAGTTCCCGGTAGTCGATGGTCTCGATATTCTTTTGCGAGCCGTGACTTGAGGACCGAAAAAAAATGGTTCTGGTCCATAAATTGTTAACTTACCATATCCGTAATTTACCATAATTTACCATATACCTTCCGTTGTTTGATAAAGTACCAGCAGCTGCAGTTGCACCTGTCTAACGTAAATTCAGTGGTTGTGCAATTGTGAGCGGTTCTTGCTGAGGTGTCATTAAACATCAGATATACAAAGCTTTGCACGATATGCCACTTTGCACCTGGGGCATATTTAGTTGTAGTATTACAACAGCTTTAAGACTGCAGCGGCGTATAGCTTTAATTGATATATCAATTAATTTGCTATTGCCGCTTTTCCCATGTTTTAATACGGTAATATGCATTTTCTGCTTTCTCTCTATATTCTTATTCATGTAGAGATGAAAATTTCACAATTAACTGATGTGTCTTTGACGGCGAATTACCTATCCGTAACTGCTCTCGATAAACTTCACCTTGGATGTGTTTCTAAAGATTTATCATATCCCTTGGTACTTGTAAAAAAAACCTATTACCTTCATAACGTCAATTATAGATCTTTTTATCACATTTCATCGCTGAACATACTCCAAAACCCTAAATCCGACGACGACACGCCACCAGTAAACCTCAATCCTGTGATGGTTAACGATGCTCACCAGTGTGGGAAATCTGTGAAATTTTAATAGGAACACACACATTCTTCAACAACCGCTCCCGGGAGGGATTGCCGACATTCAAGGATTCTCATATCGACTGGAATCGCCCGAACGCACCAACCACCATCATCGCACTCGGCATCATCGTTAAGTGGATGCCAAAGCATAACCCGAACATTCTTACGGCTAGCAGGGTAGCGAAAAGTTGAATCTAGGGGACGCCTTCCAGCAAACACTCAACTCCACCCTGGTGCCGCTGGTAGCCTGCTGCGATAAGGGATAAGAGTAAAGTTCGGTTTCGAGTGACCATGCGCTTCTGCTGGATATTTTTGTTTCCCAGCCCTATACAATCTCCATGCTGTTGCTCCTGCCACGTGAACGCCAAAGTTGATCCAGAACGCGTTTCTCACTTTAGAAACATTGTTTCATAATCCTCGTTAGTGGCAGTGCTCTATGATACTTCTTCGTTAGTTCATGGTTTTTTTTCTGCCCAAGTTACTACAGAAATAATCTTGTTCGGCAAAAGGTTTCACTATGGTAGTCGCTTTTGTACGGGACACCGTTGCGTTCATTATTTCGGCTCAACAGTCTGTGCAGGTGAATGTGGAATTGATTTAGCAGAAACGACTGACGTCAGTCGCTTTTGGGGGATTGTCTGTTGTCCTTACGTAAAAAAGGCAATCGAATACTATTGACGCGTTGGACGAAAGTTACATCTACTCATCTTACTTTCTTTCTTGTATGTGTGTCCGTTGTAGGTGTGCGATGCAACGCTGGAAGACAAGGAAACGATGGATCTGTTGGGCCGCAAGTTTGACCTAATGATCTTGGACGGAGCATTCCCGGAATGTGCGTTAGGATTGGTGTACCGGCTCGGTGTACCGTTCATGTACATCAACACGGTTGGCTTCTACACCGGGTCGATGTCTTGGGCAGGAAATCCGGTCCCATACTCGACGACACCCGTCTTCTACCGGCCGGCAACGGACGACATGAACTTCTTCGAGCGCTTGTCGAACACATTCTACACGCTGATTGCCGATTCCGTGTACACGGTAAGTATGACAATTCATCGAAGAAACATATCCTGAAGCTTTAATTACACCATGGTTTTGACCTGTCCCCGCAAATTCGATACGCAATTAATCATTTTAGCATAATTTAATAATCGAATATAAGATAAACATAACGAGCCATTCTATTCTAAAGAACCCTTCGTCGGATTAAGCTAGCCGAGCAGTTCGACTGGCCCATTTTAAACCGGACCTCAGGTTTCGTCGGGTCAGTAACAGATAATTACTTCACTAATTATGGTAGATCGACACGATTGGTGCGTTAATGGATCAGCTTTCCAGCTTGTGCTAATGCTTCCCAATTATCCGTGAACTCGCCGTGAACCCGGGCATGTTTTGATGGGTGCGCGTTGGGCGAGCTAGGAAACTTTATACCAGCGCCCATCGACCAGCCCACCAAAACGCTTACGTTAAATAATAACGTTCTATTAATAAGCAATCATCAGTTCGTGGCAACTCTTCGCCAAAACGTATCTCAACAGGAATGCTTCCCAAAAATTATTAAAACCCCTTAAAATCGCTCGAATTCGTGGACGCCGCAAAGCGAAAAGGATTAGAGCGCGCTAATGAGGGCTTGTGGTATGCGGTCGAGTTTATTAGATTGATACTGTTCACCACATTCACGTAGTGTGCTATCGGTTTTTGGGGAACGTTTGATGTTTGCTGTTGTGATTAACGATCCCGATTTTTGTGTGCAGTAAACGAAAATATTACGCATAATCGTGGGGGGCATTCCTAGAACTGACACTGGCGTGTGGTCAACCGAGAACGGAGCTTTGACGTTCGTTCTAAGCTGCTAGTGATACGTACGTATCTATTTATCGACGTTTTACAACACGCCCTTGGATGTGTTTTTGCCGCCACTCGTGTTTGGAAAGGTGGTGTAATCGTCCACACGGCCACACCAGTCTGGGGCATCCTAATGTACGCACACCGCACACGGCTCGGAGCCATATTTTAGTGACAGCCTCGTAAGCAGCTTGCTAGTCTTGGTCTAGTTTTGGAGCTTGCTGGCAAAACCTTAGCAATAATTACCATGTTTGTCATCCCTGTAGCCAGTTTTCAGCAGCAGCACACAGATCACTTGCATACCCGGTAACCCTGACACCTTGCTACTAAACGTCGCCCCCGTGGGGGACTAACGGCAAAGCTATCTTGACCAGTTCGTGCGTGGGTCAAGGGTAAGAAAATCGCGTCGACTAACACTGATGTTAGTTGCTGGGGAAGAACATGTACCACTTGTTTTTCGTTACATCTTGCGTTCAATTATTCACAATTTTTCGTGACCAAAACGGACGGGTTTGCACAATATTAAACAATTTTCATTTGCTTTTCCCCCGACAGCCTTCGATGCTTTACCTCCAGCACATGGTACGGCGCCACCTTGGTTCCGACATCCCAAACATTTGGAGCCTTGGACGTAACGTTAGCTTCATACTGCAGAATGGACAGGCGAGCGTTACCTATCCCCGGCCACTGTTACCGAACGTTGCCGAAATCGCCTGCATTCACTGCAAACCGGCCTCGGCACTGCCGAAAGATTTGGAAGACTTTATTGCCGGTGCGGGTGAATCGGGTTTCATCTACGTCTCGATGGGTTCCTCGGTGAAGGCTGCCAACATGCCGGACCATCTGCGCAAACTGCTGGTGCAGACGTTCGCCCGCCTACCGTACCGTGTGCTGTGGAAGTATGAAGCGAGTCCGGCCCTGCTTACCGATCTGCCGACGAATGTGCGTATTGCGCGCTGGCTGCCCCAACAGGACATCCTTGGCCATCGGAAGTTGCGTGCGTTCGTAACGCACGGTGGACTGCTCAGCATGTTCGAGACGGTGTACCACGGTGTGCCGATCGTAACGATGCCGGTGTTCTGTGACCATGACGCGAATGCAGCGAAAGCCGTCACCGATGGGTATGCGCTCCGGCTCGAGCTGGCGACGATAACGAGCGAAAAGTTGATACGCGCCATCCACAAGGTTATCCACGATCCGCGGTACCGCCGGGAAGCGAAGTAAGTGGAAAATGCTAATGCAATGGCCGTTCGGGGTGGTCTAACCATCGTTTCAACCACTTTACAGGCGACGACAGATTCTACTGAAAGACCAAAGATCTACACCACTGGAGACGGCCATCTACTGGACGGAGTACGTGATTCGTCACAACGGTGCCTACCATTTGCAGTCGCCCGCTCGCAATCTAAAGTAAGCTTGATGTTCATATGCTGTGGGTTTGTAAAAACAGCAAACTCGTCTAATGATTGTAGCGAAACACGATTAATCCTCCCGTTTTCTTTATCTTCCATCACCCTTAGCTTCCTGCAGTACTACTGTCTGGACCAGATGCTGTTCTTCGCCGCAGTCGTCTACCTAATGCGAACGTTGACCCGACTCTATCTGAACCCGCGAATAGTACAACTGGGCAAGGAAAAGCTGCACTGACCGCGGGCGACGGAGTATGAACGACGACAAGCTCAAAATAAAATTAATTTATTACTTATAGAAATCACTGAAATTGAGAAGAAACAGATAGAACAGAAACAAAAACAGAATTTTAAAAGCAGAAACTACAAAAGGGAGGATAGAGAGATCAGTTTTAAATCTGCGATGGTGCGATCTATGCAAAGAATTCGAAATCTAGACGATTGTTCCCCAAATCCGATCCAGTCGTATGCAACGTGTGTGTGCAATATTTCTGAGTTTATATATTGTTTTCGGTGAGAAACACAACGCCAATGTAATATTACATCGGAATGCAATTAGTGCTCTCGAATTAATAAATGTGATATGTTTATTTATGTTTTGCAAGAGCAGCTCAAACTCCCATGTTACTTGAATCCAGGAGATGAAAAGAAAGCAATAGACAAGGCACAGAGGCACACGCTTATAATCGTTAACGTTGGTGCACGAAGCAATCAATAGAAAAGAATAGACGGAAAAAAATAAAACTGGTGCAATTGTGAATACATTTCAGTTGTGATAGAGATGGATGTACGATGCAAATGGATATCGCACACGTAACGTTAGCAGTATTTTATTGCGATTTATTCGAACGCAACGGAATTAATGTTTCTAGTACGCCGAGAGGAGAAGTTAGAATCTGTATTTATTGGTACATGGGTACAGGATATGCTTGTAAGGTGGGGAAAATAAGTGTTTTGTTGTTGATTTAGCATAAACCAACACTGTATTAATGAAACAATCAAACGGGGTACAGCGTGCTTAAAGATAATTAACGGGAGGGTTTATGTTTTGTTTTATTTTTGTTTTCTTTTCGTTAGCTTTTTTTTTAATTACAAACGGTAACAAACAACTTTTGTAAATTGAACCAACACTTCCCTTGTAAATACACAACATTGTGCGACAGTGTGAGACGATTGCTTTAATAAATTATTGTGACGCAAGAATGGCAAGAAACAGAGATGGTGCATATTCTTTTGTGTGTTATTTCACTTTTTAACAAATGAATACAATGCTAAGTAAATTTAAAGTTTTTTATGTAAAATATTATGCTATCGGAGGCACCTGTTCAATGGTTTCTTCGTCGCGTAGTCGAAAACGCCACGCCTAAATGTCATTGTACGATTTTATACGTAGATTGCATACCCACTAGGCGCAAAAGATGAATAAAGTGCTATAAACAAAAGAATCCCCTACGTATCGCTGCGGTTTTATTCGTTTTTGGAACAATTTAACGAAAACATAAACACTTCCTTTAGGAAAAATGAATGTATATGTGTGTTTAAACAACGGGTAACAAAAACAGGAAAGAAGTGCTACAGACTATGGAAACTGTTTACATTTACACAGGTGCAGTAACTCGGTTCGTACAATACGTAATGTTCTGACGTCCGTACCATATTACAAAAGATATAAGCTCAAGGGAAGATCTTACCATTTCGAGGTCATTCGGTGACAAAACAGTACGCGCATTACCGTAACCACAACGTACAACATTGTAACAATGCGGCTTTCGTTTGTTGTTTGTTTGATAGCGATCGCAGGATTCGCATCAATCCACGCTCAGCAAGCAAGATGCATCCAAGGTAATCAAAGCCGTTTTGTACGAACATTTATCGTTGCAAAGATTAATTCGTTGTTTTTGTTGTCGTTACCCTGCGCTTTGTAGAAGTCTGTCCAAAGAACGAGCGTTATTTATGCTGCGGATCGTGCGTTCAACGTACCTGTGCCCTCGAGGATGAAACCACATGCCCGGACGTTTGCTATAAAGGTTGCTACTGCAAGAAGGGCTTCGTGAGGAAGTACGCACCCGATGGTCCCTGCATACGGCTGAAGAAATGTCCTCGCACTATCCCAACGCAGCCACCGAGCAAGAAGTAGTGCAGCCTAACCTATTCACGTTATTAGCAAACAATTACTTTGTGTGGAATTTTTCATTAGAGAAGATTGTTTGTTATACACGGCGTATGTAAACGTGCAGCATATTGGGTACCGGGGAAATGTGTATTGACTTTTGAGTGCAATTCAATTTTGAACCTTTTTTTTTGGGGAATTTCATCATACATTCCTTCGATAGGTTTTTGGAGGGTTAATAAAACATATTGTTCAACAATGTCTTTTGTTTGCTTATTTTTGAAGTTGATTTTTCAAAATGTCATTTATTCTACGCTACACACAGCGCATCACACACACATACGGACAACTTAAAATTCAACAGTCTAGTTTTCATTTTGTTACTAAAGTTTGCTCAAATAAGATCCCAGAATTGCATCAAAACACTCATATGTCATTAGTGCAAGTAGTTAACTTAACTTAACGGCTAGTTGCGACTTTAGTTCTGGAAATAACAATGATATATAGAGGCAGTGGCGAGATTATTCAAGTGTAAAGTGGGTGGTCACTGGAGGACACTTCTTCGCCTGAGGAGCCTTATGTTTCAAGGATTATCGAAGTCCATCATTTGAGCTGTTTAACAAGAAATCTATATCGGGCTATTTCTACTAGAAGACCTCGTCGTCCACAATCTTTCGTCTACTAAAAGATCTCGTCATTAAAGGGGACTCACCCACAATGAAGACTCGTCTTCTCAAAAACCTAATTGTTCAAGGGAGGCCTCATCAAGGGAGTCCTCAAGGGAGAAGCCATGTCTGTTACGAGAACTCTTTTCCCAACATTTGCTACCAGGATTATCGTCTAAAGGTCTTTGCCTAAGAGATCTTATTGTATGATCGTTAGACAATCACAAAAGTATGTCAAGTTTAAGAAATCACAAGCGACTGCGCTCCAGGACAATTATATTCTTGGTAGATTGCTATAAAAGTTAATAGTTTAACAAATTTTATTTTATTTTCATTGTTATTTCACTTGCTGGATCGTACTTTGAAACATAAAAGTATAAAAATGACGATGTTCATCTTTGCGTTTGAAGCACTGTAAAATCAATTTCACAAAATAGTTCGACAATATTGACATCATGACCGCACTTTATTAGGGTACGCTCAGCCTTCCAAATATTTACCTCCACAAGAAGAATGTTGATACAGTATATTACTGACGAAACCCCAAAAATTTAAGGCATTTGATGTGGGCCGATAGGACGATAGTAATCGTAGTAAATATTAAACATGATTAAGGAATTCCTAACCGGCATGATAGAAGGAGGGCGAATAAAAGGGACTTATAGTTTGGGATAAGGTGGGTTGCATATTGATATCTAGTAAGAGAATGGAATTTGACATTCATATAGATCTAATAGAGTGTAATAAAGTGCGGTGACATCAACGCAATCCAGATGCCAGATGCCAATCCAGAGGATTCATGTAAACGGTGTAAAGGTGCTGCAAAGTAATCAATTGGCAACTCTCTTGTTCTTGGATTTTAATGATAGACATTAGCTTGAGTGAAAATTTAACATTTACCTATGAAGTTAGTAGATACGGTACGAGTCAAATTAAGTAACTAACAACATTTTGTATTAGCAGCTTGATTTAATGATAAGAAATCGTCATACGTACCAGGAACAAACATAATCATACGATTCTTTATTCCAAGAAAGTAAAATGTACACTATTTGAGATCACATAGACGGAAAAAACGTAATTTTGTTGTTGTTCATTTACGTTTAAGTCATTGTTATTAATTTATGTACATCAACAAATTGATGTACACGTGCACTTTGCGTAATGATTTGACTTTTTTCTTCTTGTAGAACTGTTCGAATTAATACTTTTACATTTCTTTGCCAATGAAATATGTGCCTTCTACTACCGTGTACATGTTCTCTTCTAATGTTCTTCCTAATATCGATCTGGCCGTACCTCTGACGCTAACATTTTCGGTGGCTTATCCAATCCGTCGATGACGGGTGGTAGATTTTTCCCAAGCGAAACACTCACAACGCCATCCTTGGCAGACGAAGGATTAGTGTCCGGGGTGGCTGCATTGGCCGGTGCGACGTCACTCGTTTTAAACTCTTTGCGGAAATGCAAGTAAGCCGACACGAGGGTTCCGACCGAACCGATGACGATCGTTAACCATTTTACGGTGGCATTGAACTTGAGACCCCTGAGGTAGAAAATTGGTGTAGCACACAAAATCAGAATATAGCAATCCATATTACCGGCACGGTATAATGCTGCACGTAATACTTACAGGAACAGTTGATACTTGAGCTGATTGGTCCAGGTTTTGTTGAGTGATGCACCTTCTTCCACCCAAAACATTGGCAAAATCACCTCCGGCAGCTCACCGAACACCTCGTGGTTACGAACGGGGCCAAACTCCATGCTAAACTGTAAGCGTTTGGCAGCCGACACAGGACTTCCGGTAAACTGCAAAATAAAGCACAGGAAACGTTACGAGCTTCGCTCACCTTACACCTTACGATACTTACCAGCTCAAAGTGAATGTAAACATCGTGCGCTTCCTTGTTCGGTTCCAGCCCATCTACCGCTTCGATGAGCTTCGGATCGGCGCCATAAAAGTGAGGCTTCGAACCTATAATTGGTCCCCCTAGACACGGCGACAGATCCATCGTACCTTTCGGGGGGCAATCGTCTGGTGGATCTCGACAGAAGCAATGGTTGTGTGGTTCATTCTGAAACCAAAAACACGCAAACACACAACGGCTATGTTGTAAGCTATTAAAGCGAGAACACCGCAGCACAGCTTACCTTCAGATCACCAAACTCCAGCTCAAAATAACTCATCGGTAACCCGGCGTACTTCGAATTGTGCACGTAGTGAGCACCGAGGGACCGACAAATTTCCGGCGACCAAGCCCACAATCGATCCTGCTTGCTAAGAAATGGTGGGAAAATCGTAGAATCCGTACCGATGTACTGATTGCATTCATCCCCGTCCCAGATGTCCATCTCCGTTTCGTCGTTGTACGAAATCACTCGGCCAAGGTCGCGTATGTTCTTCACGCCCCGGTACACAACCCAACGGCCCGCTTCGGTATGATTGCGCTAGTGAAACATTACACCATCATTGTATGCTACAACCATACACGTAACCCACCATACTTACCATTCCAAAGAGCGAGAACTTGTAGTGTGTTTCGTTGTGCGGGCTTACGGCACCCTCGGAATCCATGCCGGAACAGAGCGCTTTGACGGAAAAGTCTTGGCTACTGCAATCGACGTATATGCCATCGAACAGCAGGTCCATGATGCGTACCTTCAGGAAAGCGGACTCTAGCGGACTGAAGATAATGCTCGCGCCTTTCTTTACGAGCGGCATCATGGCTTCTCGGTCACGCTGCACCATCAGCAGGACGCCCATTATCAGTGGGTGCGGCACGGTGATGATTTCTTCCCCGGTCAGGACAGATAGATCGGGCCGGAAAATCCATGTGTTGCGTAGCGTGAAGGTGAGTGTGTCTTCCTCCACGTTGTCCACCGTGTCGTACTTTTCCTTCCACTCTCTTTGAAGAGATAGTAATGGCAATGGGTTAGAAAATGCTATAAATATATGTTACAATGTTTAAATCTGGCTCAAAGTTGAGAACACGATGAAACATCACTCACAGTTGTGCCTTTTGCTAGACTTCAACCACAGATGGTATGTGCACAGATGTATATCAGATGTGTATGTAAAAGTATCAGAAGTAGGGCGAATATTTTCAAGGCTATTTTGCTTTTCTAGCCGTAACGTCATATTCGATGGAAAACGTTTACAGAGCTACTTCATATTGCAGTATTTGCTACGCGTTGCGCCGACCTTGGTTTAGCGAAATAGATTCACGCGGAGCCTCTGTTTGCACAGCTGAGTAGCTAATTTTTCGCCAAGACTTGCTAACTATAAAAGTTCATTTTGCGGGCGCATCCTTTTACTGTTCTATCGCTTGCAAGTGCAACAACGATGGCGGTGACTGTGACCATTTTTCTGTTACTAAATATACTGTCGGTTGGTTTGTCCTACCACACGCCAGTAGAAACGGAACCTCCACCAGTAGTTAGCACAAACCCTGGAACGGATCCTACGCCAGTCGAAAGCACAAATCCCGGAACGGATCCTACGCCAGTAGATAGCACAGACCCTGGAACAGATCCAACCCCAGTAGATAGCACAGACCCTGGAACGGATCCTACGCCAGTAGATAGCACAGACCCTGGAACAGATCCAACCCCAGTAGATAGTACAAACCCTGGAACGGATCCTACGCCAGTGGATAGTACAAATCCTGGAACAGAACCTACACCCGTCGATACCACAAATCCTGGAACAGAACCTACACCGGTCGATACCATAAAACCTGAAACAGAACCTACCTCTGAAAACACTGATACTACTACCTCTGCTCCTGGAACCGATGCTACTTCCCCGAATCCAGAAACAACTCCAATCGAGACAACAATTGTTGAGACAGAGCCTACCTCTCCGAATCCTGAAACTACTGTAGGAGAAACTACTTCTTCTAGCCCGGGAACCACTCCAATCGCTACCACAACTTCTCAGACTGAGGCAACCTCCTCGAATTCTGAATCAACTGTAGATGGAACTACTCCAAGTTCCTCTGCTCCTAGTACCGATGCTACCTCTTCAAGTACGGTCACAACTCCAGTCCCGATTACAACTGCTCAAACTGAGACAACTTCCTCGAATCCTGACAGCACTGGAGGTGTAACTACTACAGCTACATCTGTTTCAAGTACCGATGCTACTTCACGAAATACGGACACAACTCCAGTCGCAACTACACCAGCCCAAACTGGGCCAACCTTCTCGAGTCCCGAATCAACTGTAGATGGAACTACTACAACTTCCTCTGCTCCTAGTACCGATGGTGCATCACCACATACGGATACAACTCCAGTGGCGACCACATCTTCTCAAACTGAAGCAACCTCCCCGAGTCCCGGATCTACTGGAGGTGAAACTACTACAACTACATCTGCTCCAAGTACCGATGCTACCTCACCAAATACGGACACAACTCCAGTCGCAACTACACCAGCCCAAACTGGGCCAACCTTCTCGAACCCTCAACCTACTGGCGATGGAACTACTACAACTACATCTGTTCCTGGTACCGATGCTACTTTTTCAAATACGAACACATCTCCAGTCGCAACTACATCTGCTTCTGGTACCGATGCTACTTCTCCAAGTACGGACACAACTCCAGTAGCGACCACAACTTCTCAAACTGAGGTAACCTCTCCGAAACCTGAAACTACTTCAAATTCCTCTGCTCCTGGCACCGACGCTACTTCTCCAAATACGGACACAACTCCAGTAGCGACCACAACTTCTCAACCTGAGGTAACTTCTCCGAATCCTGAAACTACTTCAAATTCCTCTGCTCCTGGCACCGACGCTACTTCTCCAAATACGAACACAACTCCAGTTCGAACTACAACTACTCAATCTGAAGCAACTTCCTCGAATCCCGAATCTACTGGAGGTGGAATTACTACAACTACTACTGCTACTAGTACCGATGCTACATCACCAAGCTCGGAGACAGCACCAAGCGAGACAACGATTGCACAAACTCAGCCTACCTCAGTAGTAACCGAACCCACTACAAACACTGCTTCTACCGCATCTGAAACTACCTCAACCAATCCGGAAACAACTCCGGCAGGAACTACCTTTACTGAAACGGTTTCCACCTCTCAAAACCCAAGTACATCCGAAACGGCCACGACATCTTCCATTGTGACCACTTCGCCTACTCCTATACCCGGTGGAACTATGACCGCATCTACAGGCTCCGTCACTTCTTCATCGTCTGCAACTGCCACAACAGCACCAGTAACCACAAGAACTGCTCCTTCATCTACGTCCACAAACACCCCATCGTCTACGACTCGAAGCAGCACGACAACACAACCCCGATGCATTCCTAGTAATTATCCAATTTTGTTTTGTTGCCGGTTTCGTTCATGTAAAGTATTTACTAACTTTATTCTGTGTACCTTTCAGAAACGTGTGGTAAAAACGAAGTGTTCCTATGCTGCGGAAGATGCAGCTATAACACGTGCCGTGGATGGGTCGGATGTATCGACGATCGGTGCGTGCAAGGATGCTTCTGTATGGTTGGTTATATTCGTGCTCATCCGAAGGGACCTTGCATTCGCCACCAAAGCTGTCCTAAGCAAGAGTTTCCGTCCGTTATCCGCGAGTAACGGCATGTCGATGGTATGATCCGAGACGCCGAGCTTGCTAACGGAGAGCGTATAAATCGACAGAGATGGTTACAAGAGCCTTCGTACATGGACAACATGTGCAGGACATTTTTGTTTGGCCTCTGTCTTTGGGCCTGTCAACGGATTCGGTGTGTCAGGGACACTCAAATTCGATTCTGCTTATGCCCTTCAGAAGGCTTGAATCTCCTCTTAGTAAGATGAATACATTAGATTCGTATGATTAGTTATTAGTCAATTACAATTGTCAACAGTTATCTTGAACATAATAAAATTATTTAATACAATTTACTGCACTTTAACTCTACCGGATAAAATTTCCAAATTTGTAAAACTTGACCAGATGAATATTCGGAACAATTTTTAACGTTGCTTTCGATCTATCACATAGCAAATAGACCACTAGACACTTTCTTAGGGTATTAGGTTGTATGTAGGTATTCAGGTTTATGTAGGTCTCGTCATCAGCAAAAACCCCGGTTGTCTAGATGGTGGAACAAGATCTGGTAGCACCAGACATACAAGATGTCATCGGAGTGTAATGATCTACAACGTTCTCTTGCATCAGAGGGAGAGACGTTCAAGTAACATCCGTGACTTCAACGCAAACAAACGCATAGACTATGACCATAACATAAGATTGATCTCTTGGATAAGAAAAAACTTTTATAGTTTATCTCCTATTTACGACTCATCAAAAACTGATGAGGCCAAACGAAGCTTTGTCGCATTCGTTGCTCTATTGTTATGAAACTATTGACCAGGGATCAGTATCAAGACCTAGATGAACGATAAACTGGTCCTTAAGGCACTTAAAAGATGCGAATATTTACTTTTACAAATTCTATGGCCAAGTTTTCAGCCAACCTACCAGGATTTACCCAATAGAGACGCAAAATATTGATCCTTCATGCTTTTTAAGATGTAGGACTCGTGCAAAATTGAATCATCCAGCTGTACACAATCCAAATAAGGTCTATTTTTAACACAAACAAGGTGAATATTGTTTGTTTTAAAAAGCATCAGCTAGCTCCATTTCTTCTAGACGATCGCTGCTAGACTTGACCGAGCCTCCAAACACATTCAAACACACATAACTCACACTTTGGAAATTCCAACACACGAAAAAAACTCTTGTAATGTTGGACCTACAGCTGTTATTATGATACTGTCTGGGGAATGGTTCTAGAAAAAAAAATCAGCTCCAACTGCTTGCTGCAACAGAACCAACCCACTAAAAAACAAAAAAAGAATGGTTCATCATTGGCCGCACGAGGCGAATCTGCAAAAACAAGTTCGCTTCTGTGTTTAACCAGTTGGACACTCTAGATCTAGAACATTGCCTGCTGCGGTACCATATAACGGACTTGCGAAATGTGGCTCCATTCGTCATACGTACCTTGACGATCTGTTTCACCAGTTAAACCGTACCCGCGGCAGCACAGGTTTAGTGATGAAGTGTTTGGTAGTGTTACTGTTGGCTTGTGTGGCCGTGTGTTGCGCTCAGAAGTTTGTACCGAACAATAATGTGCTGTCCTGTTTCCAGCACAGTACGTAAATCGCATAACGATGTATTGGGAATGCTTGTTTCGATTTAACTCTGACCTGTGCTCTTTTCTCTTCGCAGCGGAATGCGGCAACCATGAGGTGTATCAATGTTGCGGAATGTGTTTCGAGGAGACGTGTACGGATAAGTCGAGAAACAAGGAATGTGCGCACCGGTGCTACAAAGGATGCTACTGCGAGTATGGTTACACGCGCAAGCGGGAGGGTGGTTTTTGCGTACCGGACAAGGAATGTCGATCGGTGGTGAAAGGTTAAAACAGTTTGTCGGCTGGGCACATTGACGGAGTAGACTGGAAAAGCAAACGGCTGATTTGCGCTACTCGAACGCAGAATAAAGGATAGAATCGCGAATAATAAACATTAGCATGTACAACATTATTCTACAAAGTAGAATACTAATGAAACGATTATTTTACATAATCTTTTACTGGGGTTTATTATAAGCAAAACTAAATGATTGATGCCGTCGTATCGTTCTAACTTTTTACCAATTTTACGACATGGATTGATGATTAACACGTATCTTACAACGATGGCACAGCTTGACAGTTGCTTGTACAGTTGTTGTATCTTAAATTGACAGAAGTTTGGCACGTGTCAACAACATACGCTGCCAACTGTTTTTAGGATTCGAACACTAGAGAGTCACTGATTAAAAACAACCCTTTAGCTTTGCATCTGTACTTGTCCACTACCACATGATATATAGATGTTACGATAAGCTGTATCTGACAGTGTTACATATAGCAGTTTTTTCTAATACTAAAGTGAGTATCACCTGCGAGATACTATCCAGAAGAGTCTTGCCAAAACAAGTAACATTTGAGACAGATATCGTAATGAGCTTTTCACACACTCCTTCATTACTCTTGGTAATCAAGGACATTAAAGCCCTCTATTTATCACTTAAACTTCGAGAGTTTAAGGTCTGCCATTTCTGACATCCTTGACTTAATTTCTTCTTCTCTTCCTTGGCACTACAACCTCGTGAGGTCTTGGCCTGCCAGCTATTGCTAGCTTTCTGTGACTAAGTTTTACCCGTGGCAGGATAGTCAGTCCTGCGTACGGGGAGGCGGTCCGCCGGGATTCGAACCCCGGTCCTGCCGTGTGAAGACCGGTGCCGCTATCGTATACACCACCGGGCCGCCCTTAATTTGCCCACCAGTACCAGTAAATGCATAAACGATAGATCAATCATAACAGGTGTTTTGAAAGTACAATTTCTCTCGGGGCTTTCATATGAGTTATTCGAGATAACTCTCTTAACATTTTGTGATGTGAGATATCATTATAAAGAGGCAGTGGTGCAAGAAGATTAGCTCTATTATTCAATATAGGCGAGCTATCAAACGTACACTGTAACCGCGGATTTTACGCCCATTTCTATATAGGTTCACACAAAAATTCCATCATGACACTGAGTTAAAAAAATATTTTGCACTGCGAGGTATGGAAATTCCTTATTGACGTAATACTTTAGCCATAACTTTATCAGTTTTCAACGAAATCTACCAGGAAATTTAGGTGAACTGATTTGTAGATCAAGATGAAAGATCGTACAGATATCCGAACAATATGTCTAAGCCTAGAAGTAACATTCTACTAGACGACTTTTGAGTGAGTTCTATTATTAGCATTAGCTGAAGTTTATATAAAAGGTAAATTGAAGCTCTGATATAGACGAACACTAGACAATTTAAACAAGATATATAAAAAACTCAAATATCTTAATCAAACATTACCACACTAACTTGCTCTCTGCGAGCTAAGATGACTAACGCAACGCCATCATTGTACAAGTCTCATCCCGTTCTTAAGATATGCTTCCGAGTCGGTTTTATTGTTGTTCAAAGCAGCCAAAGACAAAAAAAACCTCTCTGAACTAAACAACCAGTAGACGTAACACAGGCTGCTTCCTTGTCTGTACAGTACGAAAACATTTGTTCAAATTGAAACAGCCGTACGTAGCCCTTTTGTCGTACACCGATCTCGAACGTAAATCCATAAATTCATGGTTCACAATTAAGCAATATATTCAGTTCGGAAACATTTAGCACTGCACTGGTGCCACTCAATCAACATGGCATTTGTTTGGAAGCTTATCGTCGCCTTCGGACTTATCGTTTGCACTGCATCAGCTCAAAGCGTGCTGCCTATACCTTCGCTGTGGTGCCTGCCAGTGGGTGCCAAACAACGTAAGCATTACCGTTGATCTTTAACCTTGCAGTCCCACAGACGATCACTAATTCTGTTTGTTACTCTACAGTAATTGCTGTGCAAGTGCCTCGCTGCCGAGCTAATGAGGTTTATTCGTGCTGTGGCTCTTGTGTGCAGAAGAGTTGTACTACCCTGAACCAAAACGTGAACTGTTTGCTCTGTGCACAGGGATGCTTTTGTAGGGCCGGATATGTACGTAAGGTTCCCGGTGGGATCTGTGTCCCGCTGTCAAGTTGTTCAACGCAACAAGGTTAATAAAAATGTGTGCTTTTTTTGCTGAACCATTCCTCACCGTGCACTACTAATTTCACACCAATACGTACTCGAAATAAAGTGGGCCAATATCCTTGACGCGAGGTTTGCCGCCACGCATTATTTCGTCCGGATTCGTGACGTTGAAGATGTGTAGCTTAAAGTCCAACGGGAAAGGGATTTTCTCAAACATGTCGCGTATCTGTGTGCCCGGTTTTAGCAACACGTTCTGGAAAGGGTATGAGTAGCGGAGCAAACTTCACAAATCAGAAAAACTTCTACACTCTCCAAACAATCAGCCAAGCATACCTGTTTGATCATGAAGCGCAAAATTGCAGGGAATATTCCATAGCTAAACACCATCCCACAAACCAGTACGGCTACACAGATCAGTCCACTTTTCTTAAAGTTTCTCTGCTTTAGATCTATTTTGTTGATCACATCCATGCTTCACTAATATCTTAAAATAGCTGATCTTGTTATAAAAACTTCGCACGAAAATCTAAACACTCGTTTCTATAACTTCCTCCAAAAACAATGATAATTATTCATAAGCGTCCCGTAATCACAAATGGCTCTGGTAAGTATTCAATTTCTGGTGCTCCTTTCTGATCTGATCCAGACGATTCGATCCGATCAAACACCAAACATCGACTGACGGCAGCAGTGCCAACAGTTAAGCCCGCTACGATAGTCGCAGATCCTATGTTGTGGAGGTCACTTCAAAGATTCAAGTTCGCTGTGATGTGCCAATTCTGTGTTTTTCCATTATCATCATTGTTGCAAAAACGGGAGAAAAAATCAAGGGGGCATAACAGGCGAGTACGCGTGTGTCAGAATGTGAGATTATACTGTAATTGTCCAGAGCATGACGTCTGGCTGGCTGACTGACGGTGTGTATTGCATTTCTAGGAACGTTTTTCAAGGAAGACTTTCGTATTGCACACCATCGTAAAAGTCCTTGCAATCGGCAAAAAAATACTTCCGTCAAGACGTCATTTTAAAACCTGTGATAGTAATAGTATTGACAGTCCCATGACACACCAACCGGCCAGCACTGCGAGATGTCCTTTGAGCGCTCGGTTATCCTATTTTGAGAAAATGCAAATGTGCTATCGATCGACGTGGGAAGGTCTTTTCTCTGTTTACGATTGGCCCACGGCAATCATGGCCAAGTGTAAATGATGGCATAAATAATGTTAATTGTAGGTAATTAGATGGAAAAGTTCTAACCTTCCCTTGGTGCTTGAAGTGGAGGGCATACAAAACCTTTCTAGTACTTATGGTTGTAAAATAAATTGTTTCAAGATTAAAAGAAATCAAATAAAATATCGTTGAAATAAGTTTATCAATTGATCGACATGAATTCATCAGCAGTATACAGGATGAATGCGTACAGCTGGCGAGACAATAAATTATAATGTCTATGAAATAAAAACAAGCGCACTACATTTCCATCAATCACCGGAGATTTAGGCATTGTCAGTATTTCTAGGTATTCTAGCAACTTCAGCAAACGATACAGCGCAGCAACTTTAGCGTCCAGCGAAACGTTCCGATACATATCGAACGATGGGCAGAAAATTACAAACCAGTCGTTTCATTTTTCCCGTTTTTCTCGTCCACCCTTCCCCGCTCTCCCCCACGCTGCCCCTGCTGTGGGTCATCAATGCATGATGAGCACTTCACCGTGACAATGGATGACTCCAGGCAAAGCGGAGTCGGATTTAGATGTTAAGGTGAAAAATAATTGTACCACTTGCTGCTGCTAGACTTGTCCGTCCGATACAGCTGCTCCGTGGGGGAAGTTTTCTGATCGATCTCATGCCAATAATGGAATGCCTTGTCTCGTTGTTGTTGTTGTTTATAGTACCGTTTTTTTTATTGATGCAAGGTAAATCATGTTCTAGAACTGCACGGTGAATAGACACAATTTCAATTGACTACGTTGCACGCGCAAGAGGAACATTGAAACCTCGAAACAACAGAAAAACCCTTGGATATCTTGAATACATGGCTTTATGGTAAAATTTATCCAACGCCAACTTATTTACGAAAGAATGGTCCAAATCTTTTTGGGGCAGGTATTGCTCGGTATACATTTTCCATTCCATCTCACCCGTAGCCTACCTCTGTTACAGATGCATCCACCTTTGCATGGCGTAGGACACAGCTTAGTCGGGTTTCTATTGGTACACGATGCCTCGAGGCATTTGCAGCACGTGTAACGCTCATTTTTGGGACATGGCGCTATAAAGAGATGCAAATCAGAGTCACAAATTAAAATCAAACCTATAGCTGCACCTGCATCGAATTATATCCCTTACTTGGTGCCACACCGTCCGGACACGCTGTATCCTGTCCGAGTACTTCGTTAACGGCGATGCCCACGACCATCAAAAGGAATACAATTTGAATCTTCATGTTGGAAAGCTGAAGTGTGTTTTAATTTTTCACCCAGCAGCAGCAATAGCGTGTCTTATAAGCGGTAACGCTTACATGCTGTCGCTGCACAGTTGGATAAACAAATCGTGCTAAGGTTTGGTTCCCGTTGTTGATCTTCATCGCCAGACAAGGTCATGGAAGGTGAGAGAGTAAAGAAAAGATTGAAGCGGAAGTTATTATCCTGCGAACGTTTCAAAACAACAATATGTGCGCACGTGCTGAAGACGCAGAAAAGGATGTATAAACATAATGGCGAAAATATGGGCCGTACACCCTGGAAAACAGTCGCATAAGGCGATACAGATAATGGGGGCACAACATCCTAGCGATTGATTACGTTTGCTAATGATTGTTTGAGTACTCATTTGTCTGTTTATATTTACGCATTTGAAGCATTAACAACTCTTTTGAGAATCTTCATGTGCTATAAAAGTACGTGACAAGCGGTGGCTAGACTAAAGTTGAGGCAAGCGCGATCTTATTTTTTTTATGAGCGAACTGTCAAATTTCGTGCTCCTGATTTCGCGCTCCGATCCTGCATTGCAGGAAAAATGAAGCGTTCGCGCATTGATCGCGCTTGCCTCAACTTTAGTCTAGCCACCGCTACAGATCTCTTTATAACCTCTTCTGAGGTTAGTTCCTGTCTATCGAATAATCTGTCGAGCAGGCTGATTGTGGTCCACGAGTCTTTTCAATCCGGCTCTCAAAGAATGTTGAGCCAATTGACTGTTGGGAACTTTACTTACTTTAGCTGGATATAATTATAATATAGTTATAATTGCAAGTTTTATACTCAAGATAGTACTTTGCCCAAGATTTAACAAGAATATCGGGTCTGTATGTTAAATTTAGATGGACAACAACGTACAAGAACTCAGAAGACTTTTTTTGGGATTATGTTTAGTCTCAGGTCTATGTCAACTAACCTAAAAACAACTGATGCTGTACAAGTCAATATAGCACGATCGTCAACGATTTATGTCCGGTAGCCAACGCTAGTCCCATTCCGACCATTTTCCCATAGCGAATACTTAATATCCAACTGCGTCTTATAAACCATTATATGTTCGGCCGGACCTCGCAGATCGTTAGACTGTTCGATCCCTGGCTCATCTGGAATCTACCCAGTGAAAGTTCATAAGGTTCACTCAGCATTCCTAGAGGGTTGCCATAAATTACGGCGGTCGCAGAAGACCAAGAAGCGGCAATGTGGTGCAAAGAACTTAAAAATAAATTAACAAATAGATTTACAAGAAATCACTGATCTCTCGGACGTTAGCATATCGTTTCATTATCTCAATTTTAAAAAGGTTAAATTTTTCATTAAAATCCCTTCACATTAACTTCAACTATTAATATATTGTTTCGTGCAGCCCACGAAAGGCTATTTTACATACAATCCTATTCACAAATCTACATTCGTTTGAGTGCTCTAGAGCATTGTTCTGAGAAAATACTTCTTCCGGGAATCAATAACGAACGTAGAATATTTAAATTTCAAATTTATAATAGTGTGAACTCGCAAAGAAATGGCTCCTTCTGGTTTGCTGCAGTACGATTGGTACAAATAATTAAAACATTCGCAGAGTATTGACGACCTTCGTCTAGCAGTCTAGGTGGAACAGCTGACACCTGGATTCAGCACACCATTCCCAACTGAATTTGTGATATTGGAAAACCTGTAACAAATGGTCAAATCATTAAAAATTATTTTTTTTAAATCCAGCAACCTGAATGTTTTTAAAAATGGTAAATATAGTAAGTAACGATTTTTTTTTTTGAAAAATATTTTTATAAGAGACAAAAAAATAACCATTACGAATAATAAAGGGTAGGAAATATGTTTCAAAACAACTTGATGCTTGAATAACAGTTGCTCTATGCCTGAGGCCCGTATTTAGAAGATTATCCACACCAAGACCCTAACAAGATAATTTCGTAAACTCTTAATGATGCTCACTACTAGGGTCATCTAGTAATTAAATATGAATCAAAACAACAGCTACCATAAAAATACTGATGCTATAATTCCTTAAGATCTTAGCTTCAGACTGTCAGCAATATTGGGCGATAGAAAAGATGTGAGCATTGGAAACTTTAGCTGTTAACAACACCACTGTGGTACTGTTTCACAGATATCACTGGAGAAAATTTCATCCAAAGTTTATTGGAGCAGCGCAAAACGCAATGTTTATTAAAACTGAACAACTAAAGGGAATGGCAATTATCTTCAGCAAAAGCCTTTCTTCACTGTGCTGGTGCTGTATCGTTATTTGCCATTAGTGTTTGCAATTAGTGATTTCCATGCAAAATCTCCGCAATTTTCAGGATTTGGGCATTAACGTTTTAATAGCTTCTGAGATAACCCTAAAAAACGGCTAGGTACTAATGCACTTGCAAATAGGACAGCAATTACCAGAGTTTATTATTAACAATTCGAGGAATGTAGATTTCTGTTAGGAACAGTATAGCATTAGAGTGGAATCGGTACCGTCGGTAGAATGATGTCTAGCCTTCCGCAAGCTCTGGTCGGGATGCACTTTCCGTTGGTAGTGGCGCGTATATAACCATTTATACAGATACAACCTCCACCTTTGCATGGCAAAGCACATCTCACTGCCAGATTTCTTGTGCGACACGTTTTCTCGAAGCACGTTTTGCAGCATGTGTAACGTTCATTGATTGGACATTTTGGTGCTAAGAGAATGAAACCCATTAACAATTTAGAAAGTCATCGAGCTGCGTATAGGTTGTAAAATAACTCACGCGGTTTCATCCAGGCTAAACACGGCTCAACCTGCAAAATTTGTCCTTGCACTTCGTTAAGTACAGCAGCTACGACCAACAGCAGAAATGTGGCATGGATCTTCATTGTGAAGCAGCACAATTAGACTTATTTGATTCTTCTACTGCAACGTTGTCATGCTTTATATAAATCGTTTCAACCTTTGCATCCCATTTGTACAAACAAATCGTTGGCTAGTGGTGTTGATCTTCATCAACAGAACCGCGTCTTATAACATGCTACGCAAAGAAACGAAACAAAAAAAAAGAAGTAAAATCAATCCAGATTTTCTTAGAATCAAGATAAAGATGCACAAAACAACAATACGTTCAGGCTGAAGTCAGGAAAAACCCTGATGGAGGACCGAAGCAATTCTGACGTGCAACAATGCGGTGTACTTGGAAGATTTTGTAGCAAATAGCAGCGAACAGTCAAAGCTGTGGTTGGACTCGAAGAATCGATCGTCCATATGGTCAATATTATGTTGGAAGTGATGAATATTCAGAGAAACAATAGAATCATTTAGACCAGTGATGTTAAACTCATTGTGAAAAATATTAATAGGAATGTGAAGGGATATTAATAAAGTATTTTCGTCCGATTCTTTTGCAGATATTGGACGCAGACCACTGAAAAATTTTGAACAGATGATTGTCTTAAAATTCCTCTCTGCGGGAGTTTGCAAAAACAAAGTGGAGCAGGTATTTTAAAATGTTTTTATAGCAATAGACCATCACTAATTTCGAATGTCAAAACAAACAAAAAATTCCTTAACTTAATTTCTTCAATAATTTTAATTTTTATCGATTTATTCACTCGTACTGCACAAAATGTTGGTAAAAACAATGTCTAAAATTGAGCAATCATCCTTAGTTTTATATCTGCTAGTTTTCATGCATTTGTTTTTCACGAAAGCTACCTTTGTTTATTGCTGCTACCTTGAGATTGGAATGGAAGAAAGGCTCCGCATGCTTTGATTGGGATGCACCTTCCCTTAGTAACGGCGCGTATGTATCCATCTCTGCAGATACATCCTCCATAGCACGGTAAAGCACATTTCACAGCGATGTTTCTAGTGCGGCATGTTTGCTCGAAGCACGTTTTGCAGCATGTATAAAGTTCGTTAACTGGACACGTTGGCTCTACGCAGAAATTATAAGAGAAGTTTTAAACCAACAATAGCACAGAGCAGTAAGATGGTTAATAATTTACTTGGCCTCATCCCGGTTAAACAAAGCTTAACTGGTGCAACTACATTTTGTCCTTGCGCTTCTTGACGCACAAAAGCTAGGACCAAAAGGAGGAATGCGACTTGGATCTTCATAATGATGCACCGAAATTGGACTCCACAAGACTAATTGCTACCGGAGTATCAGTGACTTTATATGGAACAATTCATAGCTTTCGGTTCCATATGCACAAACAAATTGAGCGCTTGTGGATATTCATTTACACACAAAGGTACAGGTACAGTAATTTCCACACAAAATGGGACACCTTAGAATGGAGCCGCGATGTGAGGTTCACTGTTTGATACACCGAAAATGGCAACATTTGGAGAGCTTTAGAGCACAGTTCGTGGACGTGCTACATGGAGCTGATCTTAGATCCGTTAGCCATCAACTTAAAAAAAAACCTTCGATGTATCGATCCAAAGTTTAAGTGTCCCATTGCAAATGGGACCTGCTGTACATGTTTTGGGAAACAGCTCCTACCCGAATTGACGTACAGTGAGCCAATCGCAAATCCGGACACCTTTAATTTGAGCAATTGCCTAGCTTTGCGATCGATTTTTGCGTACGGGAAACAAATAGAAATTATTTTTTCTTATCAATTCTTTTTTGGAAACCTTCCAACAAAGCAAATGCAAAAAAAAACGATGAAATAAATGCTCGAATTGCGGCTCAATCAACAAAAGAGTAAGAAAAGCCAGAATTTTGTCAGTCAAACGGAAAACCGGACAATTACTTTTCTAAGAATCCACTGCGGTTTAAGTGGTCAGGAAGCCAGTTTTAACACTTGCTATAGTGTTATGATTGATGTAGTCGATTCTTGGCCGCCGTAATAAGCGTTTGGATGCTTGGATCTCTCAAATATCCACATTTTTCTTAAAAATGCGTCATACGATATTACTGGAGAGAAATATCCTTATAGTTCACCATCAGGACGAAAAAAGGTATTTAGGAAATCAGTAATTTAACCAATATAAGCAAATCTATAGTTCAACACATTATTTAAAATATAAAAATAACAAAAAGTATTGAAAAATCAAAGAAAAATTGTTCAACTCAGTGCAAAATTCAGACAAGAGAGTGCACATTAATTCGTAAAAATCCTTTTACCAGTGCTGTGGATATTAAAAAAAAATATACAAGACGTATGTAACATCAATGCATGTGACCTTACTGTTAGCAACTATTTACATCGTAATGGGCTTCATGCAAGAACTCGGGCAAAGCAGTCGTTGATATCTGAAAAAAATCGAAAACTTCTAACTATTTTGGAACAAGGTAAATTATTATTTATTTCAATAAAGAAAGATAAAGTTAATTGAGGATGATAGTTTTAGCAGGTTCTGTTTACAGACGAAACAAAAAAAACATTTTCTGTGCACATCGACGGCCATATTGATAAGGAATCGTTCGAAGGAAAATGATGAGTAAAATCCGTCAAGTTTGGTGGAGATTTGGTGGCGGCTGGAGGTCATGTTTTTTGGAAAATTGCATTATATTCGAGGTACAAAGGATAATATGTATTATTCAAACACTTAAAAATAAACGGTATAGGAAAGTGTTGTTAAAATGAGAATGTAGCAGGAATCTGCGATTTACCAATATAATGACCCTAAACAAAAATCGTGGGTTGCGTGAAAGTGGTTACTGTACAATTGACCAACAGTGATAGAAACTCCTTTCCAATCATCTAATCTTAATTTAATTGAATATTTGTGGGCCCTTTTAAAAAATTAGTAGCGCTACACCGTGTTACTAGCAAGGTTCATCTAGAAGAGTCGGTAAGACAAAGATGGAACGAAATTGGGCCAGAAATATGTAAAAAAAATAATAGTAAGTATGCCCAGACGATTCAAAGCCGTGATTAAAGCTAATGGGAATAGCACTAAACATGAAATTGTTGTAAAAAAAAGTAAAACCAAACATGAAATACGTCCAAAACAAAACTGTCCGGTTTTCCGTTTGACTGACAAAATTCTGTCATTTGTTACTCTTTTGTTGATTGCGCCGCAATTCGAGCATTTTTTTAATCGTTTTTTTGCAGTTGCTTTGTTGGAAGATGTCCAAAAAAGAATTGATAAGAAAAAATAATTTCTATTTGTTTCCCGTACGCAAAAATCGATCGCAAAGCTAGGCAATTGCTCAAATTAAAGGTGTCCGGATTTGCGATTGGCTCACTGTATGTTTCGAAGAATGTTTTGCTACTATTCGGCAAACAGAAAACACATGGTAAAACTTGTATCCGTGTTTAGTAGATACTTGCTTGTCAAGTATAATGTAATTAATTTGTCAATGATTTAGGATAGGTTAAACCAAGTAAATTGCCCACTCAATAAAAATTATTCAAAAGGTCGATGTACACGATACGATTCTAACGCGAATCTTCACTGACAGCGAACCTTTGTTTCATTGTATTGGTGCATTCGAGTAGTTTTGGCGAATCTTTTCGAGCAAAAAAGATTATCCGATTTTGGCGGACAACACGAATCTTTTGTGCGAATCTTTAACATTTTCAAGGCCTACTTCTCTTTTTTCTTTGAGTGGAAAGTACCGATGTCTTTATTCAGGTACCAGAAAAGCAAAGATGATATCAAAAAATTCATGAAAAGATTCGTGCCGTGTAAACGCAATAATGCACGCGATTCTTTTTAACAGAGCAAGCGATTTTTTTTTGTGGTGGTATTGGTGAGATTCGCCAACTAAGAATCGTATCGTGTACAACGACCTAAACAGTATTTCAACAAGAATGTCAGCCATTTTTTTTGTATTCCATTCTTTTGATTAGTTTAGCAAATAAGGAAATCATCATTTGTTTATTGAGCTGCTTCCATGTATAACAACGTAGTTTTCACTCAGTTAGGACAGGTGGAGGAAAAATGATTTCAAGTCTACCGCATGCATAGGTTGGAACGCATCTTCCTTTGCCAATCGCTCGAATGTATCCATTTCTACAAATGCATCCACCAACACACGGCAGGGCACATTTCACAGTAGCATTTCTTGTAATGCACGTTGGCTCAAAGCACGATTTGCAGCATGTGTAACGCTCGTTAGGTGGACACTTGGGCTCTTAAAAATAGATAAAATGCATCAAAAATAAACCTTTTTTAAGCATCAAAAATGTGTTTATATATTTACGTGGCTTCATCCAGGCTAAACAAGGTTCAACCGGTTCCCTCTGTCCGTGCGCTTCTTCAACCACAACAGCTACGATCAAAAGAGCGAATGTGACATAGATCTTCATAATGAAACACCGAATGACACTCCTCAAGATTAAATGCTTCTACTGGAGCATCCGTGACTTTATATGGAACAATTCACACCTTTCGATTCCACTTGCACAAACAAATGGAGCGTTTGTGGATTTTCATCTACACACAATGTTAAGGTACAGTGAAGTCATCTCAACTGGGACACCTTAGAATTGAGCTGCAACGTGAGGTTCACTGCTTGATACATTTTAAATGGCAACAAAAATCCAAAATTTAAGTGGCCCATTTTAAATGAGATCTCGCGTACATGTTTAGCAAACAACTCCTAGCAGAATTGACGTATGTTTCGTAGAATGTTTCGCTAAAATTCTGCAAACAGATAACACATGTTCAGTAGATACTTTCTCAGGGTTGTCGAGTACAATTAAACTAATTTGTTAGTTATTTAAGATAGGTTAAAGCACTTAAATTACATTTTGAGTGCAAGTACTTGCACAAGTTTTTCCGCCGTTTGTGTATCTTCCTTTCTTTTGATTCGTTTGCTAATTAAGAAAGCATCAATTGTTTATTGAGTTACTTCCACAAAATCATAGTTTTCTTCGCGTACCTTCTGGTTGCAAGGAGGAATCACTCAGTTTCTTCAGGAAAAATGATATCAAGTCTACCGCATGTATAGAGTGGAACGCACTTTCCATTGGAAACCACACGAATGTATCCATTTCTACAGATGCATCCACCAGCACAGGGCTGGGCACATTTTACCGCCACATTTCTTGTACGGCACGTTGGCTCAAAGCACGATTTGCAGCATGTGTAGCGCTCGTTAGGTGGACACGTTGGCTCTAAAAAAATAGATAATATGCATCCAAAATCATTACACTTTTCCAGCATTAAGCGTGTTTCAACTTACGTGGCTTCATCCAGGCCAAACAAGGCTCAACCGGTTCCCTCTGACCGTGCGCTTCTTCAACCACAACAGCTACGACCAGGAGCAGTAATGCGACATAGAGCTTCATGGTGATGCGCCGAATTTTGAGGACTGACATCAAATTCACGCCGTGGATTGGCGCCGGCATGCTTTATATAAATCTATGCAAACCTTTGTAACGCCATTTGCACAAACAATCTGACCAATGTTTGTTGCAAAAAAAGCAACGTTGTTGATTGCCATCGTCACACAAGGTAGGCTACAAAGGTAGGAAGAATGCGAAATAATAAAACGGGAAGGGTAGGGAAGCCCGTTTTGCTTAACCTGAAAATAGGTTCACATGTTTTTCGAACAACTCAAGCTGCGCTGCAGTGAAACCGAAATGTGATATACTTGGTAGAATTTGCACAGGTTCGAGCAAAAAGCTGAGTCTGATTTGTGGTAAACAGGATCTTCAAAATGGTATTGAAGCCTATTCGATACACCGTCTTTCTGAGCTGAGCAAGTCGGACTTTGTTAGAAATGGTGAACAAGCTACCAGAAGTACTTTTCAGTAGTATTTTTCACGCTCTCAGGATGGAATGCTTTAACTATAAGTCTCTGTAAAACAACTAACCAACCAACCGTGTCAACCTAATAAAACGCCACCTTAACCAGAAATAAAGCGGACGCAAGATAAGCAGGAAGCTATGCTCATTTCTACTCTTCGGCCTAGCAGCAGTTGTGCAAATTGAAACAGCAGGACGAACCTTTTGTCGTGCACCACCATAAAGCCCGAATATCGTATAAAATACCAACCTACAATCGTTTGCAAATTTGAGCCACAGTCATTTGGAGGTGAACCTCTCAGCCCAGCAAGATGGCGTCTGTGTGGAAAATTATTTTTGCCTGCAGTTTAATATTAGGTGCCGCTTCCTTAGCGTTAAGCTTCAAACCAGTTATACTTGCAACAGTTTCTCCTTTGTGTGGTTCAGCTGGTCTATTCAATAGTAAGCGTTAATCGGGAAGAGTTAGATTCGATTGAATTTTTACTAACAGCACATTTATGGTTCCATCACTAGGCGCCGACAGTAGGACATCTGCTAATCTCATTCGTTGCGGCCGGAATGAGATTTATTCGTGCTGTGGCCCTTGCGTGCAGAAGACCTGCAGACCAAGGGAAGAGAATGTGAACTGTTTAGTTGCCTGCACACCAGGTTGCGTTTGTAAGCCCGGTTATGTGCGAAATGTTCCCGGTGGAATCTGTATAAGAAGGTTGAGATGTCTCATCAGAGGATGATAGAAGATGTGTGGTGGTTCAGAAAAAAAATGATTCAAAATTTGGCTTGTTTACAATGGGTATGGCAGAACATTTGGAAGGAACTGTCAAGAAAGAATAAATATACTGGACTGAAATAATTGTAACGAAACTAATAACGAAATTCTACACTTACTTTAGTAAGAAAGAATGCATCCAGCATTATTCATCCAAAAGTGTTCGATTTCGAAAGTATCTTTAATCTTCTTTGATGATGATCATGAGTTGTATGATATTTTGTAACATAAAGAGACTCTGTCTCCTTAACACAGCAATTCAAGCTTATACTATTATAAAACCTTAAAACATTTATTGTAGTAAAATTGTACTCAGTATAGCTGTATACACAAGCCACCATCTTAGGCTATTAGA
>KZ061580.1:18745-38336 GCA_002091835.1 Anopheles maculatus | reverse complement strand
CTGAATTGATGCTGTGAGCTAAATGTTGATCATTAAGCTACCACTTTGCGTTTGCAATCAAGAACACCGAATGTGGTCTTAAATCTTCTTAAAGTTTTAGTTTATTCTAGTAAATTTCCAGTTATCTCATCTTCTCTATAGATAACCGTGTATTTTTAGCTTTTTCATTCCTTTTGAGAGTTTTAGTGCTCTTAGTGTAAGGAACGTCATGTCTTCATTGCAGCTGGCATTGTCAACATCACTATAATATGACATCTATAGCAAGTAGAAGCCATTAAACTCTAAATAAAATATACAAAACACTGGGGGAAGCCCGGTGGTAGATGCGACAGCGGCGCCGGTCTTCATCTGGGCCGTTCCCCCATAGTGAGCTCTGACTATCCAACTATAAGTCTTGTAAGGTAACAATAAGTCTACTAAGCCAGAAATGGCAGGCATAACCTAAGAGGTCGTTAGGCCTAGAAAGAAGAAGATACAAGACTTAATGCCAACACTAACAATCAGATACAAATTGACCAACAAACCTGTGAATCCAGAGATAACAAGAATTGAAAAATAACTCAACTGCATAATCCTATTTTAAATGTATATTTGAATCACAGATCACTCTTAGGAAGAAATCGAAACATTGCCGCACAATTATCGACTCTCCTTTAAGAAGATTTATTCGTCAAGAAAAACATTTTCGTATGGCTCTCAAACAACATGATCATGATGCGAAATCAGAGTCAAGCATTATCTGTGAGAATCACTTGTCTGCAATTTCTTACAAGGACGCACTTTCCGTTGAAAGTAGAGCGTATATATCCAGGCTTACAGATACAACCTCCTTTGCATGGCAAAACACATTTCATAAGCAAGTGTCTAGTGCTGCACGTTTGTTCAGGACATCTGCAGCACGTATATCGTTCATTAACTGGACATCTGGGTACTGAAACGAGATCAAACTCATAAAGACAACATTCATTCATATATGTAAGTGTAATATGAGATGTGAATTCTGACTAACCTGGTTTAATCCAGGTTAAACAAGGCTCGGCCGGTGAAACTATCCTTTGTCCTTGCGTTTCTTCAAGCACTAAAGCTACGATCAATACTGAATTGATGCTGTGAGCTAAATGTTGATCATTAAGCTACCACTTTGCGTTTGCAATCAAGAACACCGAATGTGGTCTTAAATCTTCTTAAAGTTTTAGTTTATTCTAGTAAATTTCCAGTTATCTCATCTTCTCTATAGATAACCGTGTATTTTTAGCTTTTTCATTCCTTTTGAGAGTTTTAGTGCTCTTAGTGTAAGGAACGTCATGTCTTCATTGCAGCTGGCATTGTCAACATCACTATAATATGACATCTATAGCAAGTAGAAGCCATTAAACTCTAAATAAAATATACAAAACACTGGGGGAAGCCCGGTGGTAGATGCGACAGCGGCGCCGGTCTTCATCTGGGCCGTTCCCCCATAGTGAGCTCTGACTATCCAACTATAAGTCTTGTAAGGTAACAATAAGTCTACTAAGCCAGAAATGGCAGGCATAACCTAAGAGGTCGTTAGGCCTAGAAAGAAGAAGATACAAGACTTAATGCCAACACTAACAATCAGATACAAATTGACCAACAAACCTGTGAATCCAGAGATAACAAGAATTGAAAAATAACTCAACTGCATAATCCTATTTTAAATGTATATTTGAATCACAGATCACTCTTAGGAAGAAATCGAAACATTGCCGCACAATTATCGACTCTCCTTTAAGAAGATTTATTCGTCAAGAAAAACATTTTCGTATGGCTCTCAAACAACATGATCATGATGCGAAATCAGAGTCAAGCATTATCTGTGAGAATCACTTGTCTGCAATTTCTTACAAGGACGCACTTTCCGTTGAAAGTAGAGCGTATATATCCAGGCTTACAGATACAACCTCCTTTGCATGGCAAAACACATTTCATAAGCAAGTGTCTAGTGCTGCACGTTTGTTCAGGACATCTGCAGCACGTATATCGTTCATTAACTGGACATCTGGGTACTGAAACGAGATCAAACTCATAAAGACAACATTCATTCATATATGTAAGTGTAATATGAGATGTGAATTCTGACTAACCTGGTTTAATCCAGGTTAAACAAGGCTCGGCCGGTGAAACTATCCTTTGTCCTTGCGTTTCTTCAAGCACTAAAGCTACGATCAATAGAGCGAAAGCGACATGGATCTTCATGGTGAGGTACCTACACAAGACTAAATGTTTCTACTGCAGTAAGGGAGAGATACTTTATACAAAACAATTCACAGCGCTCGATTCCATTTGCACAAACAATCTGACCAGTGTAGTAGTGGTGGTGTTGTTGATCTTCATCGTCAGACAAGGTCTTACAGGTTGACAGGAAAGATAATAAAAAAATCGGAAGTAGACAATCCCGAATTGTATAACACGCAAATAGAATACCCGTTTTATCAAACAACCCGTGTTAAAGAAAATAAAAAAAGTGGTTTACTTCGAAGAATTTGCACACATTCTGTAAACAGGGACGTATTGTGCAGATTGTGTTTGCCAGTGAATCGATATTACACAACAAATTTCAGCTTGCTCTTGTCAAAATGGCAGAAAAATACAGGATGTGGCAAGAAGTTTTGCGAAAGTGGTACAAATTTGATTATAAGACTACCTGAGCCAAGAGTGGCCAATTTAATTATTTATTTTCCAGAATGACGACTAGAAGCCGTACTCGGAATCACTCATGAAGATCGTCAAGAAGCGTGTAAGATATCATTGTCCATATCAAAATATCTCTACGTAATGGTTCTGATGTACAACAACTGAGATGCCTTGTATGAACATGTGCCTCGTTAGAGGATCATCATAAACAACAAACAGCTAATAATCGTGTTATCCAACGAAAAGCTGTTGCGTATCAGTGTTTTTTTCCGAAAGCCTCAGATATCACAAACAAAATAATCGTTGAGGATGTTCCCGAGTACATTAGGTTTATGCTTCGTTTTATGAAAACGTCGTCTGATTTACTTTACGCCGGCTTAAGAATTAATTTTTGTCCTGGCACAGGATGGAGTGCCATTTAGCACGTCAAAATTCTTCAAACAGTTCTCGTCCAAACGTCTTTGAGTCTGCATCAAAGCCGTTTAATTAATTCAGTATGAGTGCATGTTAAAGCTCAAATCTGTTATTTATTTCACCCAAATAAGGATCTCTTCCTGGGCGATCTTAATGGAGAACCATGGGACCTAACCGACTCAAACTTCTGGAACATTTTGCTAAACATTCCCAGATTACCCATAGTATGACATTGAAAATAAGTGGAATTTTTGTCATGAGCAACTCGTCACTGGCTGAGGGTTGTCAGGCTTCTTAGTTTTCCCACCGCCGTTGGTCACCAACTATTCCACGGAATCACATACATCTCTCAGCGATGAATCGAGTACAGTTCAGGTGTCTCCTTGAGCTCTGGACACTCCGGGCAGTATGTCTCCTGATAGAGCTTCATCCGCTCAACGTATCCTTGGAACACTCCAAGTCCTGCCATCAAGTGCATTGTGAAGAACTCGACTTGTTCAAAAGGGCAATGTCATTTGGACGATGGACGAGAAAGTGTCCCGGTTGCTACTGGATTATTCATGGGCTGACGTAACATGGGATGTCTTTTGCATTTTGAGACGCTGTTCGGTAGGCACTATAGACCTAAATATATACCAGAAAAAGGTCTTCTGGGTATATAGAGCTAAAGAAGGGTTTCAGGGCTTATCGTACACTGGTTACTACAGCGTCTGCCACTACTTTGCACCTGCTAATCCGTGGTCCCACGCAATTCAGAATCATTCTAATGAGGTTCGTTTCGGCAAATTCGTCTATTCTAGATTCTTTAACCAACGTTCAAAATAAAGTTACACCGATTATTACACGGACGGTGCTGTAGCTCAAACTTCTATCACAATGTGTAATCCGCGTTGCATACTTGTGGGCGTTATTATGGTTTTCTTTACATCGGTTTTAGTATGCTACGTAACGTTTGAAATTAACGTCCTCGGAAATTAATTAAAGATATGAATTCATTTTTATCTTGCCGTTTCAAAGTTTATACCAAAATGTTTCCGATCAACATCCCGAGCCAACGTAAAGCATACATGCTGACAGTGCACTAGCGATGACTACACCCTTCTCGAGGCTACCGCCCAAAGGTGAATCAATGGAGGTTAATTGTTTGTAATTTTGTACGCTCCCAGCAGCAACTCACGCTCCGTTTCAACACGTGTCGCAAAGAGCCCCCACCAGCTATTCGGTGGGTGGTTGTGGCCCAGACTCAAGGTGACGCTGTTGCGCATGCCAGCCCTCCTGCACGAGGTCGGTTCTGTGCGAGCTTTCGATCGTGCGTGATCCTAGCGCTAGAAAGATTGCAGACTCACTCGAATGGCTCACACGTGCATCGGCGTTCTGCTCTATCTCTCTCTCTCTGTCTCTCTCTTCGATCCGAGTACATTAGGTTTATGCTTCGTTTTATGAAAACGTCGTCTGATTTACTTTACGCCGGCTTAAGAATTAATTTTTGTCCTGGCACAGGATGGAGTGCCATTTAGCACGTCAAAATTCTTCAAACAGTTCTCGTCCAAACGTCTTTGAGTCTGCATCAAAGCCGTTTAATTAATTCAGTATGAGTGCATGTTAAAGCTCAAATCTGTTATTTATTTCACCCAAATAAGGATCTCTTCCTGGGCGATCTTAATGGAGAACCATGGGACCTAACCGACTCAAACTTCTGGAACATTTTGCTAAACATTCCCAGATTACCCATAGTATGACATTGAAAATAAGTGGAATTTTTGTCATGAGCAACTCGTCACTGGCTGAGGGTTGTCAGGCTTCTTAGTTTTCCCACCGCCGTTGGTCACCAACTATTCCACGGAATCACATACATCTCTCAGCGATGAATCGAGTACAGTTCAGGTGTCTCCTTGAGCTCTGGACACTCCGGGCAGTATGTCTCCTGATAGAGCTTCATCCGCTCAACGTATCCTTGGAACACTCCAAGTCCTGCCATCAAGTGCATTGTGAAGAACTCGACTTGTTCAAAAGGGCAATGTCATTTGGACGATGGACGAGAAAGTGTCCCGGTTGCTACTGGATTATTCATGGGCTGACGTAACATGGGATGTCTTTTGCATTTTGAGACGCTGTTCGGTAGGCACTATAGACCTAAATATATACCAGAAAAAGGTCTTCTGGGTATATAGAGCTAAAGAAGGGTTTCAGGGCTTATCGTACACTGGTTACTACAGCGTCTGCCACTACTTTGCACCTGCTAATCCGTGGTCCCACGCAATTCAGAATCATTCTAATGAGGTTCGTTTCGGCAAATTCGTCTATTCTAGATTCTTTAACCAACGTTCAAAATAAAGTTACACCGATTATTACACGGACGGTGCTGTAGCTCAAACTTCTATCACAATGTGTAATCCGCGTTGCATACTTGTGGGCGTTATTATGGTTTTCTTTACATCGGTTTTAGTATGCTACGTAACGTTTGAAATTAACGTCCTCGGAAATTAATTAAAGATATGAATTCATTTTTATCTTGCCGTTTCAAAGTTTATACCAAAATGTTTCCGATCAACATCCCGAGCCAACGTAAAGCATACATGCTGACAGTGCACTAGCGATGACTACACCCTTCTCGAGGCTACCGCCCAAAGGTGAATCAATGGAGGTTAATTGTTTGTAATTTTGTACGCTCCCAGCAGCAACTCACGCTCCGTTTCAACACGTGTCGCAAAGAGCACCCACCAGCTATTCGGTGGGTGGTTGTGGCCCAGACTCAAGGTGACGCTGTTGCGCATGCCAGCCCTCCTGCACGAGGTCGGTTCTGTGCGAGCTTTCGATCGTGCGTGATCCTAGCGCTAGAAAGATTGCAGACTCACTCGAATGGCTCACACGTGCATCGGCGTTCTGCTCTATCTCTCTCTCTCTGTCTCTCTCTTCGATTGCGAGTTCCGCCCGATTGCATCGGTATCAAGCGATCGATGGCCTCATCGAGCCATTCCGGCCGACCGGTGTCCTTTGCGAAAGGCTTCATACCGCTTTGGGCGGGCGCCATTACAAACAAGCCCGCCAGCCACCGTGAGGTACCATATTCGGCTGATTGAATTACACTTGACAAATCGTTTTATAATTGTTCTAGCACTTCATTAACTTCTCTTCCCTACTGTTCTACCCTAAAAAAAAACACACACACAAACTACCGCGTTTAGGTTCTGGCATGTTCTATCCATCACAACTCTAGAAGTTTACTCGCACACGGACGATCGGTTCTAATGGACTTTCCCAGACAAAACGCTCGAAAACACGTGGCACAGCATGGTGCTGGTGAGACAGGTTAGTAGTTGCGCGAGCACGGAAAGCTCTTTAGCGTCTGATGTCAGCAGCCAGTTGACAACATTGCGCAAGATCAAAACACTTGCCCCCTTTGCGACTGGTCCAGATGGCTCACCGGTTGGTGGTTTGGGTGCGTACTGGCAACGCGTGCGTATCGCGCACCAGAACCTGTTTGCGTTCAATTTACGCTCGATACTCCAAATACAGTTAGACGGCTCTAGTGCAGCACACTTGTCTAGGTATGCTTTTTAAATCATACTCGCTCCCTTACACCTTACACCCGCCCACACCAACCAGCTGGGAAGTGTCTAACCCTCGATTAGTGATAAACGATGCTTGAACGTGCAATATAAGAGAGGTTTGCTATGTTAAAGTTGGCAGCGATTGTTTAGTGCTATAATGTTTGTTGCTCGAATTTAAAGAATGTAAACAATGTCCATCTGTCACGTGCAAAGCTGTTATGCGGTCTGTTTTCCAATGTTGCGAAACGAAACGTTTCCTATCTCCGTAACGTCAATCGCGACGATTAGTTCCGATCATCACCGAATCGATCACATGACATGACTTATCGAATGTCAATCAATATGGGAAGCAAAAGAAAATACAAAAAAAAAACAGTAGCCAACCACAACAACAACCACAAAACGCCCTTTTTCGTGAGCAAAAGCAGACACACGCCGGCTTGCATCGGTGCACAAAACACGCATCGCGCATCTTAACGGACTCGCGCAAAGGGGTGGCCAGCATGTGCGTCAACAGGCCCAGCTTTAGTTGCTTTGTAGAGCATGTAAATGTCACTGTCTCGGCAGTGGCGGTGGTTTCGGGGTGAGCCTCTGGCCCTCGCGCAAAGGAGTTCCTCCTATGTCTTGTACTATGAAACGTGTTTTTTTGTCTGCCTCTTGGTTGCTCGCGCTCATCGAAACCGAATTGGCTTTGGGGATGTGGGGCTGATTGATGTGGCTCAAACAACCAAACAACAGCCGGTTTAAGGTCAATGTCAGCCACCCTGCCTATCCTGGAGGTACCAGGGATACAACGCTCAATGCTCGGTAGCCCGGCAGCCCTCAGTCAGCCAGCCACTTATCATAACGCAAAATCGCTTTTACTTTTGTTTTGGAAGCAGAGTGTTTTACTTTTAGTTTTACATAACCCACACACACACACATACAAACGCTTTATCCGCAATCAAACAGTGAGGAACGAAATTTTCGCACGATCTTGCAAGTAATGCAGCTCACGTGCGATCAGTAACTTCCATAAAGGGTGCATTCAGCGGAACGCATCGCAAAATAAGAATCAATCACACGCAAAAACCTGCTCATACCATTAACGGGGACAGCGTGCGGGAAACTGAGTCAAAATCTCACCCAAGAAGAAAGAAAAAAACACGCAGCACACATCAAAGACATCGAAGTTCTTGAGGTTGGCAATGAGACAAATTCGGTATTCGGTGGATGCTTCCTATAAACGGTGGCGTTCGTACGCAAGTGTTCGTACGTGTTATTATGTCGAAGCTTCTTACGATTGAACGGGGAAGGACGCTGCAATAGCATAGAGGATCAATCGATCTATCCGATCTATAAGCTATTAAATAAGCAGGTATAGCAAAACTAGTAATTTAAGGCAAAGAAACTTTTTCTTTCTAACCGGTATCTTTTATATAAAGTTTTTTAATTATTTAAGGTCTTATTATTTTCAAAACTACTAGATAATGTGCATTTTGATAATTGTTTTATACCTAGCAAGGAAACAAGAAAAAACCCTCTTACAAGCCTTCTAAGCCACTACTCAAAAGAAAGTACAGATGTTCTTTGGGGGTTTGTGAAACACATTGCGTTAGAGGGTTTTTGTTTGCATCGTTATAATCAAATTAAAGGATATTTTTTCCACTTTTTACAATAAAAGATTAAGATCAAACAGAGAAACAACACATAATTTCCTCCATTTAATCGACGCTCCTGTCCTTATCCCAACAACATGTCAGTCTACTTTCACTGACGAGAGTTTTATCTTTGTACGTTAATGTCGTTATTGTTTTATTAATAAAAAAATGCGAAAAAGATTGGGACAGCTAATTCGTGTTATACATTTACTTGAATAATCGATGTTTACATTTGGCTCAATTTAGGGTAGATTCATGCTACGAGGTATTCCTTAGTCTGTGAAAGTTGTATAATAGCCACATTTTTTACATCTTATGTTGGCGTTCGAAATCATTATCGCGTAACAACTTATAAAAATCGAAAATTTGTTAATGTTTCGGTCTGCGTGTCTGGAACCATGTTTTTTATAATTCGAAAAACTTTTGTTGCTGCATTAAAATGTGCTACGGATACTATGTCATATCTGGTAAGCTTGTCGTCTGCCGATTAAAACATCTGCCACCATTGCAATAATTCACACGAGTTCACACAATCGATACAACGATTCTTAGGATCGACTTTACAAATCCTTTATGTGTAGTAGCGTTAAGCTTTATTGATTTTATTGTAGCTATGAAAGTGTTTGACATAGTGAGAAATATATTTTCTTTTGTCGATTCTTTATGATCAGTGCAACTCACATGTTTTACCTAATCTATTTTCACTCAGTGCCTCTCGGTGCTGTGCTTCTAGTGTTAGTGGCATTCAATATCTGTTTGTCCAGAGTCCAGGATAGATTGCCGTATCCTATCACAAAGTTTGTGTTGGCCTTGTGCCTTTTATAATCTAAAGCCTTTCTATTATTCTGGGCCTATCGGTATTAATGCATAAATTTTACCAAATTACCAGTCCACACTAGCTCCAATTCTTGCAAAACCTTTATTTCCCTGGAGTCGTTAACATTTTCGTCACTTTGGAAATGGAGTTGGCTAATGCCTGTTTTAAAAAAGAATCTTTTAAATAATTATAAATTAATGAAAAGGTGATCTTTTCAACGATATTATGTTAGTGTAAATTTTGCATCAGCCCAGCTGAGTATGGTTAGATATCTGGTGGATCTACCATTACGAACTTAATAACCGTTGTTTCGATTGTGACAACTCCTCGATTGATACCAGGTGTCAGGTTGATACAATAGAAGCAGATTTTCAGCTTGGGTTTGTCATGATCTTTTCATGTAACCTAACTAAAAAAAACATTGGTTTTCCATCCATCTGTCCAATCAATTCTCCAGCGTAAAGATTAATAGCACTTTTGATTCCTCTACTATTCCTTCTGTTCCTCATGTGGATATTTTAAAATCTTCCTTTACGTTTTATTTTGCTGACAAATTTTTCAGGCTTTATTGGTCTTATTGTCAAGTGGTTTTAAGGTTTTAAATCTTGGAACCTGAGGTGAAAACATCTGAAGAATACATTCATTAACTTATAAAAATGTCCTTGATAAACAGACATAGCTATACAAACTATCACTCAACAGAGAACTTGACGGAATTTGTATCAAATTTTCATCAAAAGTAACTGACCTAAGCTTCTTCCAATCATTCCTCTAAGGCCACTCGTTACCAGTTGCCAATAGTTTTGAAGCATCCTTCTAGAATGTAGGATTCAAGCAAAACGGTTTTATCGGTTTCATTTTGAGTTTAAGCTAATCTATTATCTTTTTAATGCAAAGACAACTTAAAGTTAGTTGTAAAAAAGAGAGTATAAATTCAAACCAAATTTAAAGTGAGTTATAATATACGTATATGCACACAAACGAAATTACTGCACAGACTAAGCCACGACACTGTTTGGTACCTTTAAAGGAATGCTGTTCTAAGAAACGAGGTAATAAATTAAAACCAAAACTTTCCGAGCTTCATTTCATCCGGCGTCGGCAGATTCATTTAGACCGCTCATCAAAATATAATAAACGGTTCAACTGTTGCTACATGGCCAACACTCCAATAATCGCCACCCTATGATGGTCCAGGTTCGGACATTATGGTGTGGCGATAAGAACTTAATTCTATAACACGCCAAACTTTCGCTCGTTATCCTCACCAGGATTGGATGGAGACTATTCGGAGGGTGATGGCGTTTGCTAAAACGACGATTTGATGAAGGGATACACATTCGAACCACACGGTTGTCGGTCAGTAGTCGCTTTGCCCACCCAACTCCGAACCTGTCACTCCCGGTTACCACAGAGCTCGGTGCAGAGCTCGTGGGACGTAAATCTCATTAGTGAGCGAGCGCAGAGGATGCAAATCAGGGATTGCATTTATCACCCTGGCAACGCCTGCATCCGTTACACGCCGAGCAAACCGAGTTCCCTTCGGTAATGTTAAACGCGGGGTTTTTGAGTCACCAGCTTTATCGCACCGCACGCAGACAAACAAACCGACAGACTTTAGATCGCACTCGCGGCTTCGATTGCAGTGCGCTGGTAGGGGGGGGACTGTTGTTCAGCCCAGCCCCGGTGACGACGAATGATCTTAGCGAATCGTGCGACCTACACCTACCTTCTCATGACCTGTCCCTTTCAACGCGTGCAACGGTGCGTGTACGCAGAATGCCAGGGCGGACGGTGACACCGCGTCGGTCACCGAGTGATCCGGGGCACCTTCCGATGGTGCAACTGTTTTGGGGCGTGTTTGGGGGTCTCGCGTGCGTGCGTATATAAGGCGCGATCGGCAGCCCTAGTCTGCATCATAAATCTCGCAAAGTTCACCTGAAAACTTCATCAGCTCCTAGCTCCGTCGAACGGGTATCCTATCCACAGTATCAACATGAAGTTCTTGGTGAGTTGCCGTGTTGGTTGGTTCACTTGTGTCGACGATATTCTTACGATCGAAAGTGCTGTCTTGTGGTGATCATGTGTGATTTCTGCAGAAGTAGAAATGCTCAGTGTTTGCAACTTAGTGATGTGATTTCTTCGAAATCTGTTCGTTCTAGGCTATCGCTGTGCTCGTCCTCGTCGCTTCGGTCTACGCCGATGATCAGCCCATGGAATCGATGAAGGCTAAGCGTGGCGTACACTTCAGCCTGGGATACCACCATGCACCGGCTGTGGTGTCGCACTCGTACGTAGCTCCTGCTCCAGTGATTGCTCACTCTGCTCCGCTGGTCGCTGCTCCCGTTGCATATCACGCACCGATCGCCAAGACCTATGTTGCCCATGCTCCGATCGTGCACCATGCTCCGCTCGCTGCCTACCATGCTCCGCTGTACCACAGTGCCGTGTACTCTACCCTCCACCGTCGTTAAGCGGGATGCAGGATGCCCCGTTGTCATCAGCGACCAACTCTAGCATTATGCGTGTGTGCTTCATTTAGTTGAATAAAAAAATCGGTAAAAATTAATGCGATTCGAGCTTTAGGTTTTTGTGTGTGGAAAGAATGTAGGGTTTAAGTTTCGCTCCTTGTGTTGTGGTACTATTTATACCTTATAACAGGATAACTGAATAATGGAATAAGCTCAGGCGGGTTGCGATACATTTGGCAAATGGGTAAAAACTGAATTATATCACAATTTGCTATTCTTCACTCAACAATAAGAACACTTCTCCTATTAGGATACTCAATAGTTTATACAGTATACTCTTTATACTCAAGTAAAGTTGTGAACTCGCAGCTGCTAACATAATTCCAAGGAGAAGCAGATTTATTCTTTTCTCCAATATAATTTGTTATCACATGTTTTCATGAAGTTCAATAGTGAGAAATAGTGCGGTTTTTATGAGCAAACTCTTTGTGAGCACTAATTGTTAAACCGGTGAACCGATTTATATTGAATAAAAGCAAGTAAGTAAAAGAAGGTAGAACTCGTTGGCATAGTTTGAACTCAGCAACGAGAAAGAATAGATGGATTAAAGAACATTCTAAGCAAACCAATAAAACACACTTTGCTTTCGTTTTTTTTTCGTAGCTACGGTCAAGTCGTATATCTTAATACTATTCTTAAATCTAACAAGTGAATTTCATGTAACTTAAATGCTATTTTGGGAGAGACATTTCCTTCTCCCGCCGTTGATGTGCAACTGTAAGTGTTGGAGCCGCACGCAGCCTCCAGGACGCAGCCTGATGAACCAGCGTGAACGCGCTAGCCTCGACTCCCGAAGCTTTCTCTCCTTGGAGGATCGAGTAATCCGAGAAGCGATGTACGAGCGGATTCTGCCCTGAACCTCTCTGTGCTCCCGTGTTGTATGTGGCGAGAAAATAAAGTGTCATTTGTAATTGTATTCACGTCCGTGTTAATTATTTCGGCCGCCGAGTCCGGACGTAAAAGTAAGTCACCGTAGTATCGAACTCAAGCACTCCTCCAGCGAAAATGCCGCCAGCTACAACCCCAGGGACTTCAGAAACATAGTACCGCGATCACCTGAGGCCAAAAAGGCGACCGGCGCACATCGGTGTTACCGCGCAGAACATGACAAGACAAACATGAAAGGAACAGAAGACCGACATAACAAACATAACAAGATTTAACTACACAAGACGAAACCGATGAAACGAAAATGGGAAGGGATCAAAGGGTGATTCCCATCTCTTTGGCGAAGTCAAACAGAATCCGCGCGTATTCGTAGTCCTTCTGACCCAAGATGTCGCGTATCGGCACCCCCGGGGATCTTCCTGATGCCCGAACGGTTCTTGCCGCATCGAACTCCACGCATGACCAGAGGATGTGATCAAAGTCGTGGAATCCGTTGCTACAACTACAAACCTTGGAGTCAGCGCTGCCAACACGTTGAAGATGTGCATTCATCGCATAATGGTTCGACATGAGTCTAGACATCATGCGAATAAACGAACGATCTACCGGGAGCGTATGAAACCAAGGACGCAGGGATACCTGTGATGAGATGGAATACAGGAACCAACTTCGTCCTCATCCCACATGCTCTGCCAGCGGGCCATGCACAGCTGTGGCGGGGTGCGAAGAAACTCGTGAGGAGGAATCCTCCTCTCAAAGAAGCTGCTCTCAGAGGCACCTCGTGGCCAAGGTGTCTGCTTTTTCAATGCCGGGCAGTGGTGGATTTAACGGTACGCGGACTGAGCGGCCGCGGGGGGCCCCGAGCTCGTAGGGGGCCCCGAGTTTACAGATCAACTCGAACTTCCTAGGACTACGAAGCCACTTGGGGCCCCAGCATTTAATGCCCCCCCCCCCCCCCCCCCGCTCACCTTCCGACCACCACCCAACACACAAAGCGGCCCCTTACAAGACTCTGAGGCTGTTGAGAGAAAATGAATTGTAGGGGCCCAAACCTGTGGGCCGCAATGAGCAGGCAGCCATATAAGCGATATTCTGAATGCTTTATCAAACAAAGAGCTTACTATATCCAGGATTTTTTGGATAAAGTAATCAGAGCTCCAGTGGTTGAACACGGCAGGACCGGGGTTCAAGTCTTATCTGGGCCATTCCCCCATAGTGAGGACTGACTATCCAACTATGTGGTATCAATAGGTCTAGTAAGCCAGAAATGGCAGGCATGACCTAAGCGGTCGTTAGACCAAGAAAGAAGAAGAAGAATGCCATTATAAATAATGCTGAAAAACAGCAATATATTCTATTACTGAACGGTTTTCACTAAATAACATTACTGCAAAAAGATGAACAAAAATGCCTTTTTGAGTTTCATTTACTGGATTTTCAGTAACGTATTTGCCACTTTCATGAGCATACAGCATTACTGAAAAATTCAGTAAACATTTTTTTACTGAAAACATTATTGAATTTACAGCTCAAAAAACTTCAGAAAAATATGCTGAAAATCAACAACAAATATAAAGTGTATGGTAAGTTGTTAGCTGGATGGCATGTTCTAGCAGGTCGTAAAGCAGCGAACAAAAATCAAATTGCAAACCTTTTAGCAACAATACTTTGCAAGCAATAGATTCTCGTTTACAAGATATACACTTCACTTTCGTTGTTTTTATATGGTAAAGTTATCTGACATCGAACAATCTTTATTTGGCGAATATACTCTCTGCAACGCACTGTGCCTGTTGTTTTTTGTCCTGTTGTCCTACAAGCAGCAACACTCATGCTACTCACACAGTCTAAAAACCCATTTCCGCATACATTATGACACTGAAATGACTAAAATATAATCCTTCCTCTCTTGACACCTCTACTTAACCGAGATATTTTTTCAACCCCAACAAACCGAGCCCATGACTGTGGCCGGTGTAGACCTTCTGTAGCGTTATACCACCACCGTACACCTTGCCATAGGAAGGCAGATATCCACCGTACCCGTAACCGTAGGCCGGCAGCGGTGCGATGGGAAGCGTTGGTACGGGAGCCGGCACCACTACCGGATGTGGTACGGCAACGGGTTGCGGTACGGCAACGGGCTGCGGAACCGGAATAGGCTGTGGCACTGGGACGGGCTGTGGCACCGGAACGGCATGATGTACCGGGTACGGCTGCGGTACCGGAACAGCCACAGTTCTGAAGAAATGAACCAAGCAGAGGTTAGTTAAGCTTAATGATGGAACTCTCGTAAGGCTCTCGCGATAACTTACCTAGTAACGGGTACTGGGTATGGTTGTGGGACTGGAACCGGAACTGGGCGAGGCACGTGAACTGGTACGGCTACGGGATGCGGTACCGGTACGGGACGATCGACTGGAACGTGCACATGCACCGGATACGGTACAGGACGGTCGACGGGTACTGGTTGGGGATAGGGCACGGGTACAGGTTGCTGTACGGTTGTCAAAATGTTACGCGTGACTGTTGGTGCAACGGCCACTGTCGGTGGGGCGGGAGCAAACACTGGACCGGGTGCGGGTAAAGCGGGAAGTGCGGGAAGTGCTGCTGGTGCAAACGCTCCTCCGAGGAATGGTCCCGCTGGTAGTCCGATTGGTCCTGCCGGCAGTCCGATTGGTCCTGCCGGAAGTCCGATCGATCCTACCGGAAGACCGATCGGGCCACCGATGGGAGATCCGAGAATTGGTGCTGATATGGGTGCTGCCAACGATGCTCCAATTGCTGGTGCTGCCAGTCCGGTAGCTCCATACCCGGTTACTCCCAATCCCAATCCTAACCCATACCCGTGTCCAATGGCTCGCTTTTGAGGATCACTTCCTTCTTTCTGAGCTGCACTGTCAACCCTTGAGATCGCAAGGACCAACAGAACGCAAAACAACTGCAAACGGGCGTAAGAATTCTTATTACTACATCTGCACAACACCTCTTTACCCAAACGCTTTGGAGAATTATTTACTTTTGCCGATTTCATGTCGTTTGCTTGTCGTTATTCTTCGCCACACGCCAGAAGCCTTCAGAAAACCTTCCAAACACCACGAACTGTGCCACTGATCTACTGACGAAACTGTAGCAGCTTAGTATTTTTATAGCAAATTGCAAACCAATCGGCAATCGTCGGATCGCGGAAGCTGTGCTCCGGGCACACGGAGCCTCCCCTGGAGTTGTTGACCGGGACCTACGGGGTACGTCACCATCTCCTGAAACTAAATGGGAGCGAGAGCGCGCGCTCGATCACACCGTGTCATAACCGCTCCAATTAGGTGAATTTCACCATTCGCAATGGCTAGCCCTTTTTTGCAGACGAGCCACCCGTTTGACGTTATCGTCGGCCAAAACCGATTGCAAACAGTCGACCGCAACAGTGTGTCTAGGATGGAATAACCCATCCATCCGACCAGACGTTGTGTGCGATGTGTCTCGCTTCAACCTCTACGAACGCACCACCATATCCGAGATGGATCGCCCGGGCGCCTGTTAAGGGACTGCTGGGTTTGGCTGGGTTAGTTGGCTTGTTGTGTCATATACCACTACCGTCGACACGCTCGCCCGGTTTTAGATCCCGTATAGGGATGAATGAGTGCGCGATCTGTGCGTTTGTTTTTCCACCTCGCCTAACAACGGCTGTGTAATCTGTTCCCGATGCATCTGACTGTTGTGAATGGGAGCTGAAGCTGGGACGGAAATTTCTACCTCGAAGTTGTCCAACAAAGTATGTACCGGACAGAATTGCAATGACATAAACCTGTTGCCTTAGTGCCCGAGTTTAGTGATCGTTTACCGGTTGATGGGGCCACCGAGACCGACTAACTGGATTGGTTGTTTTTGGTATTTTACGCATAACGATCATTGAAATTGCTGACCGCTCGTAAGGAAAGCAAAAGTAGAAATATTTTTATAAGCTTTTATCACGGTTTTTTGCATCCTTTGGAAATATTGCATTCAACTTCTCATCCAATCTGTTTCTAGTCTTCCGGGTGCTAGACAAGTAATTCCCTTTTGTTAGAAAGTATCCTCAAATGTTTATTTTATCTAGAGGTAGCCATCCAATTATTTTTATATATAATACTTTAATTCTAAGCTTAAAATAATTTTATATACTTTAATACTAAAGTCTTACATAACATGATTGTTGTTGCCAGGATGTTATTGTTGCGTAAAAACCTTAGGCTAACAAAATTTTCTTAAGTTGGCCAAGCAAAATGTTTGTGGAATGTCATCACCAGTTTTGGAATGAGCTTAATCAGACCAACCAGTCAACAGAGCCGTGTTTAGTTTAAGCTATTTAGGTTATTCATCGGACATTCGTCTACATGAATTTCTTTAAATTATCTTAACTTCTTAACAAACCTAGACATTCCCGAAAGCCGGCTTGGCAATGATTTGAGTCGTAATAACAAACACCTAGCTACAGGTGCCGAGTGAGTTTTCGTTGGATTGTCTTGGCATCCGATCGTGACCATATTTCTGTCGAAGCGATCCAGATTGTGAGGACAGATTAAAGGAGAGTGAAATGCTCTTATTATACATTTTATTATAGCTAATATTTGATTTGTTCTGTAGATTTTTGATTCAATTTGATGTCCAAGACTAAGACAACTATTAGGTAGGAAACCAAGTTTTCGAACACAACAAGTGCACACAACAAGTAAAAACAAATACATTGTGACTATTTCTAGTAAACGACATGGCTTAATCTTGTAATTTTTAAGTAACTACAACTTCTTTTTTTCTCGTGTTGGAAACATCCTCTTATTAAAGCCAATATAACCCTCACATGATGGAAGAAATTACCCATTCCGGAGAAGATCAGCATTCTTTCACCACAGAGAGATGATGAATGATTATATAGTCCCGCTCGCTAACAGTAGCCCAAAAAAGATCAATACATCGAAAGGGATTTAGAAGAGTAATGGGAGATTGCGTGTGTCCTTCTTCTTTTCTTAACGCCCTGCTACTAGACTAAGTCCACGAAGCTGGATAGTTAGTCCTCACTACGATAGAACGGTCTGGATGATTATCCGGTCGTTCAGACAGGAACGAATCCTAGCAGACAGCATTGGCTATCCATCCATCCAAGCTATCCTAGACTTCTCGAGGTTGTAAAGCCAAAGAATAAGAAAAAGGAGGAGATAGTGATATAATCATCGTTTCTAGTTTTGGTAATCTTCAATAATTGTAATATATTTCTTAAACAATCTTATCTGCTCTATTCGCAATCTAAGCTGCTCTGAATTTATTGAATATTTCCTTTACAATTACAAAAATGCAACACATCTGCATTCTTCAATTCGAATTCAATTTACACACCAATCCACCCACACCGAAATCAACGCAGGTAACACAATCAATGCCCAGATTCCTGCGTATCAATTGTTTACCACCATCGTTTGGAACGAAAGTTCCACCACCCGCGACAACCATCCATAACTAAAACGGTGGCACAAATATTGATCCACACCGCACCAGTCAATAATTGTTTCGCAATTAATCACTACAAATTAAATCGTTTTTCGTTCGTACCCCGCCCCAAAGTCCACCCTCAGCCAGCGCTCATGCCCGGAGAAAGTGTCGGACGCGCACAAAGCCTCAACACTCTCTGTGGCTTAAAACATTTGAACCTGGGGACGCGCGACATGACTGTGTGAGCGCGTTTTATGCATTCCGCTCAGCTAGCGTCAAAGATATCGCACCTGTGGATAGTGACGGGTATGCCGGTCGTATGCCATCATAATCGTACCCCATCCAAAAGGGACACTGTCACCGACATCGATTACAACATCAACGGTGTGTCGATGGTGTGCGACCACGATTCACGATAACGAACGCTTCCTGTTTCCATTTCATCTGTGTTTCACGAATGAACTAATCGCTGAATGAATTTGGTACGGTTGTTTTTTTTTTTACACTATGTTTTGTTTGTCACATATAATCAGAATGTTTTAATGGTTTAATTATGAGTACAGCGAGATGCTTTTTTCTGCTTGTCAAGTGGTTTTTTTTTCCTTTTGTGTTTAACGGAAAGAACAGGAATGCGAAGGTAATTAACTGGATAAAGTATTTTCTCTTTTTAATGATTAATTGCGTTTACGTGAAAGAAATCAAGTTCAATTAATGGAAATATTTGTTATGGATAAACATTATGCTGAATGTTTTTGGTTGAATCTGATGCATTCATTTGCCCTAAGATGAATTCAATTCCATATAAATTTGTTCACACATTTTCACCTAATTGATTGCAGTTCTCCGGGGCATCTTTACAACAAAGTGTGTTAAAATGAAATGCACATATGTTTATGTAATTAACCACATTCGCCACCGGCAGAAATTTGTAACATTTACACATTTCGTTTAATTGAAAAAACCTCACTGTGCATGCCGTATCGTACCGAACGTGACAAATATGAAGCCACAGTTTTACTGCTCGACTGAACCGTTCTTTGATCAATAAAATATGTACAGCATTGGTTGAACGTCACACGCTTTTCAAGGTTATCCTGCATGCATAAGCACAAACACAAAAAAACAGCCACTTCGGTTGATGCACATTGCACGCCGGAGATGAAGGAAATGGCGAAAGTTCGAAGCGGAAGCAAGACGAACTCTGGCAGCATGTGTCAGTTGCAAATGTCTGCGTTTCCACAAAAGGGACTGTAGCGCGCACTGTAGCATGAAGAGACATGTGACTAGTGATACTATCTGCTAGCGTGAGACTCTAATGAATAAAAAGTTTGGTAAAGGACGATTGGGGCGAACAAACAGTGAAATACAAAAACTGATCCAGAATACAATTTTATCCGAAGCTTTCAAGCGGTATGTTGGGAACTTAACGAAAATATTTGAACTACGCGATCACCTCTAGGGCAATTAGTTTAAGTCACGAACTAGGTAATATAAATTAGAAAGGACGAAGGTTGAACACGAACGAAGATCGGATTGAATGTAATGCATGTAATAAATTTAGAGTTAAAAATCAGCAGTCGAACGCGCAACACCTTTTTTCGGATACACAGAAAACATTTTTTCATCACGTAC
>KZ061579.1:550413-634062 GCA_002091835.1 Anopheles maculatus | reverse complement strand
CGCAAGTGCCGCCCGTTTTATGGCGTACATGTCGCCATCCTTAGAAAAGATGCGTTCGGGTGGTACGCATGTTGCCGGTATGCAAAACAGATTTTGCACCACCTGGCACAGGGCCGGAAATTGGCTTTTGTACGTTTTCCACCAGAGCAGCGGATCTTCGGTCAGCTCGATGCAGTCCATTTTTAAGTACTCATCCAGCTCCAGCTTTGCAGCCACCTCCGGATGTGCGCTGTTCTTGACCCGTTTGATGCTGGTAGCAAAATCGCTAAACAAGCTTTGAAGCGAAGGGTCAGCGAAAGGTTTCGGTGCCACCGGTTCCGTGGCTGGCGTAGCGGAAACCTTCAGTGGTGTAATGGTTTCAATCAAACTTTGGTACGTTTCTTCATACCGCTGTCGATCATTTTCGAAGCTATGGTTCTTCATTCTAGGGTCCAAAATCATCGCTCTGCATACTAATGTACTTTGCAGGTATGGTTTACATTTGCTCGACAGTTCTTCGATCAAGCTTGTTGCGAGCCGTTTTACCGGAAACTCCATACGTTCGTCCACCAGTGCCTGCATTTTAGTTAGAAGTATGTTCGACAAAAGCCCTGTCTGCGAGAGTGCGACAAATTTGTCCGTTGTTAGCACTTTGGTGGCATGATCAAAGTTTAGCAGCACTTTCATGCTCTGCTCCACGATGCTCCAATCGTTGAACTGAACATTATGCTCTACGCGCTCCAAGCACGCGAGAATGGGATATTTATTTTTATGGAATCGATCCATCATGTCGAACATCGAGTTCCACCGGGATGCAACATCTTGCTTTAACTTTATGCACGGCAAACTAAGTTTTGCCTGTGCTTCGGACAATTTTTCCGCTGCTTTGCTGTTTGTTTGAAAAAAGTTCACCAACCGTCTAATGTCGTCCACTGTCTCCTGAATGGAGTTTTGTACAGCATTTTGGACGACCAAGTTCAGCGTGTGTGCAAAGCACGGCAAATGCTCAACGTTCACATCAATCGTTGCGTCCGAGGCATTGTCTGTAACTATTGCTTGAATTTTGTTCTCTACTTTGTACTTTAACAACACCTCATTCAACCACTCTGCTACGTCACGGCTCCCGAGTTCCTGCTGGTGTGCCGAGTCATTACACTCTAGTAAATTGGATACTAAAGTAAAATCGTTATCGATGTAGTGTGCCGTCGCTGTTAAACAACAGCGATTGTGGGCATTTGTCCAACGGTCTAGCGTTAGCGCTACGAATTTCGTTTTAGTCAAATTTTCCCTCACCTTTCCTAACGCGTCCAGGAAGCTGCTTGTAAGCAATTCATCCGACAGGGTTTGACGGTTGGGCAGGTCGTACTTTGGATTTAGCAAACGAACAAACCTCTGAAATGCTTTTCCCTCCACTATGTTCAACGGTAAGCATTCGTCACACATCATATCCAGCAACGCTTCATCCAATTGGCCTTTTTGCGTTACAGTTAATGGTCTGCTCGCTTCAACGGCACCTGCAACGCTTACCGGATTATAATAGGACCTTATATTCTTGGAACTACCTGGCTCAATCGTGGAACTTTCATCCCACGATGTTGAAGGTGCGGTTTCCTCCGTCATTGCCTCGTCACGTTTATCCAAAGAAATGAAAGGATGTTTGCCTTTCAGATGCCGTTTTAAATTCGATGTTGAGCCATTGGCAATGGAAAGACATTTTAAACAGTGGTTACATTTGGCCTTTTTGTTGCCCTGCCTTACGTAATGCTTCCATACCTCACTAAACCTGGATGGCATTGTTACAATCTAAAGAAATGAAGAATTTTATAAGAAACATTATTTACTACTACTGCAAACTGTATGTGTATGTGTGTGTGTTATAAAGGGGTCAGATTTGGATCACTAGCCTCTGTCCATTAGTTACTCGTGTCCCGGGATTCACATTCAACATTATGCTCTCCACCTCGTGCTTAAAGCATCGATATTCCGCACATTCATATCAGTAATGGCTTTTTTGTTAAAGCGATATGAATCTCAATTTATAAAGCACAAACAATTTATTTTTAAAATAATTTTTAGCTTGGATTATTCATGATTGCACAGAACATTCGCTGTTCGCTGAATGTATTTTTACTGTGCATCGAAGATGTTGCCCGAAGGGTAAGTAAAACTCGGACGGGTTTATAATTTAAAAATGTGTGCACGCCTTTCTGACGCAGAAATGGACAAAAAAAATTGAAACAATTTTTTTTTTTATTGAACTCAACATGCTCCACCTCAAAAAATAGAAACTCCGAACGAATTGTCCTGTTTGATTCGCCGTTGTGCTACTCTAGTACACAAACCCACATTTTTTCTACGAATCCAAGCAATTGTTCTCTTCCAAGTATATTAATTAGAAAACTAAAATCATACTATATTCCGTAGGTTATGCATTAGCAGTAATGACAATTCTTTGGCCGTCTAAATTATGTATTCGTTAATCCATAGGGTTTGGCTCAAAACATACGCTTCTACTGTCGCTTAAATCGTTCCCTAGTGCAAGATTGCTAGGCTGCAAAACAATGCAACACGCTTTTTCTTGATGGCAACAATGGAAGGCAGCCATACACTGGCTAGGCTGTAGATACTGTAGAACCAAATAGCGATACAATATCAACAGACAACCGATTTGCATTTGCTGTACAACGTTGATATCAATATATCATGAATGATTATAATTACATGAAACTACAATCATGTTGTCTTCGTTCGTTATGGCAGATCAGCCTAACCATAGGAAAATGATATTTTAATAGTAAAATAAGATAGAAAACCGTACTTACAGGTTGCTGTACACTTCTCGCTAGTTCCAAATCATCGCCAGAATCATCGTCGTCCATGGTTTTTCTTCTTTTTGTACCTGTAAACCAATGAGCGAAAAATTAAACAGTTGCACAGCCACTGCGCGGCGTCATTTAGGTTCCACCGTGAAATCAAATTGTTCATGATACTTACTTGAACCAACCGCATCGTTAATGTCTTCAATTTCATCCGCTGCTATGCCTTCGGTTTTGATGTAATTTGTTTGCATGTCGAAATAGGGGTCATGAAACGTTATGCTCGTACCGCCGATATCGACTTCAACCGCTAATGGGTCATCGTTAGAATTGGATGAGCTTGCTTCCTGGAAGCTTCCCATAATAGGTTGCCTGGTTTGCCCCCGAGACCCATATGCATCGGGAGTTTCATTCTTGATCGCAGAAGAAGACGGAAATGTTTGCTAGTAGGAAGAAATGGAAAAAAACACGATGCTACAACCTAATTCCGTGCAAGAGACGCGATTTTACAACGCTTACCGATGGAACCGCCGCGCCTCTTGTGCTGCGGCGTTTGTTTTGCGCATTTTCCATGATGCGAGGCGAGAAAGCACGAAGAATACACGGCACAGATTGTTTATAAACACAAAACTATGTGTTAAGAAGTTTTTTCAAATGTTCTTAAGTAATTTAAAGGATTTATTCTAGATTATAATCGTAAAAACGACGGAAAATTCACCAGAAGCATCAGACGCGCTTGGGTTTAGGACGTTTTTTTTTATTGGCTTGATCCACACGTTCATTGACAGGTAGGCGGTAAATGACAGATGGGATTATTTTTTTCTACTGCTTCTGCTTATGGCTCGTTTACACTAAACCAATAGGCTCTTCTGCGCAAGATAGGTTCGTATTTTAGTACAACATAATTGCAACTACTATTATGTGTATTTTCATATCTACTACAAAGAATCTATAAAATATTGATTTGTACTAACTATGTTCTTCAAATGCATTCTTCTTCTTTTTCATATGCAAATGGTAAATACAAACTCGATGGGGTTTGGCCTACAATTTCGGTTTACCTTTTTGTATGGGTTGACAACGCCTTCCCTCAACGTTTCTGTGCTTATCTGAACAACTCGATTGTTATAGCAGAAAATCAAAAACAATGTATCAATTTCATTGTGCAGAAATCCTGTAACCATTCAATACTTCCCCACGGACAAATTTAACGGTTTTTCTCTGCGTCTCACCTACTTCCAACCCTCGTTGGCCTACACTTTCACGGCGATGAGCTAGACAGCTAGATTTTTTCGTTCGTCGAGTTCTGCCTGTCTCGTTCTTTGTAGGGACTTTGTCAAATTTCAAAAAGCTCCGTCGTGTATTTACAAGGTGGTTATATATGATCAGGTGGAGCCGTTCCATACAAATCGCCGCAAGAAAATTAAAAAAATAAACGAAATTTTGACATCCATGGTTAAAAAAGTTGCCCATGTGGTAGTGCGGTTTGTTTACGTTTTGACCGTGAATCAGCTGATCGTTGATTCGGGAGCCGGAGGCATCTATCATGGTTTTGTGTGCATAGAGCTGCAATACTTGCGACCTACAACTGGGATATGGTTAACACATGCTTATATTGGTAAATAAAGCAAAATAATTGGTACTATAGGCTACATATAGAGTGCAGGGGTATCCATTAACCATGCTGCAGTGCCCGGTACGCTACCGACTCGATGCCTGCACCAAGAGCATGCTTCCCACCAGCGATGGACATCCCGTAGGCAAATCAATGTTGCGTAAGCATCTCACACTGGCTAGCTGCTACTCCCTCGAGACACAAATACTCAATATCTTGAGTAACAATATAATTTCGCTCAAGTGATCGCTTCCTACCATATGCTCCATCAGCTGTTTTGTGTATGCAGATGGTCGTAAACAAACATTCACCATGATTGTCAAACCCAAATTCAAAATGGCTAGCTTGACAGGTCTAAGACTTCACCTCCTACTATACCCTCCTTGGTGTATTTACACGTAGAGCTAGTCGAGTTTCATGGTGTGTGTGCGCAACTCGTTTTGACAGCGGCAACCGATGAAAACGGTGTCGTCTTGGTTCTGCTTGAAAATATTTCTTTTCATCGAAACACTCTCCAAATACAAATACAAACTCGACGAACTCATCTCTGTGAAATTGTAGGCCAACGAGGGTTGGAAGTAGGTGAGACGCAGAGAAAAACCGTTAAATTTGACCGTGTGCCACCGGCCTAAGTTCTTGGAATGTTTTGAATTGCTTCCTTCGAGGTTTGTTGAATTAGCTTCCAAAGGCTCGTTTACATTGAACAAAAAAGGCTTTTATGTAAGTTTTGTGTTTTAGAACAAAACTATTTATTTGAATCAACTGGTGTCCTGAGCAGCATTGCTTTTTTAATGTAATTAGCTATTTTTAAAGAATTTTTTCAGGCATGTAATTGACTCTTTGGGCAAGTCTTTGCGTTGTTCATCATACCACGCAGTCCCTTAAAATATTCAGTGAAGATTCGTTACAGATATCGTAACCACCAGGCAGGAATTTAAACCGTTTGCTATTATCAAACAGCCACTTTGACTTAAAAACAGCGTTTGAATTTGATTTACGAGACATACGAGCATACGAGCACCTATTAATCTGTGCTGAGTGTTCTTCGAATTATGTAAGCGAGAGGTCTGTCGCTTTAAAAATTTCTTCCCAAGCTGTTTCATGTGTGGTTTTCAATTAGAAACTGGGATCCAAACGATTCCACAGGTAACCATTAGACTTCCCAATTCATTAGGAACAGTATTTGGTTCTGGTCTATTTGCACAATATTGAAAGAAATCCAAATAGAAAGAACTGCTACATTATCGTAATAGAACACACGTCACTGTCTGGTCCAAACCCATGATGGCTTAGCATGTAAGATAAGTGAATAAGTTAAATGTTAACTCCGTGAAAGGAAAAGATAACAAAACCTTCAGATCCGCACTAACCACTCGTTTTCTTATTAAGAAATAAAAAAAATATATATTAAGAAATAAAAATGCAAAACTTACCCGGGCAGGCGGTCATATCCCATTTTCTGTTGGTTCCATAGATTTTAAAACGACCATTATTTGTTTGTGTACCTAATACATTTTTTTTGCTAATAGTAATTCTGTATACGTAACGTTTATAGATGATGCTGTTATATTTAGCAAGTATTAATACATTGCAAAAACAAAAAAACAAACTCAATGAGGTGCTAAATATAATTCTAAAACTAAGCATAAACTAAGTATAATTATAAATTCTATCACTTCGTAACTATCATTCCTTTTAAACCAACGAAACGCTTAAACACAACATTAGAAAAAATTAACAATTAGATTGTAAGAAAAGTAGTTCGTGTTGATTTTTCGACAATAGTCTTGTTCGTTTTTCCGACAGTTTGTCACCGGCTTTAGTAAAAACTCGCTCGCAAGGCACCGAGGTACCTGGTATACAAAGCGTTCTCGTAGCTAAAATGTACAGTGTTGGTAGTTTCATCGAAATTTCTTTCCACCACAGTACTGGATCACATTCAATTGGGATTGTGTTTACACTGAGGTAGCAATCGATCTCCGATTGCGCAAGTTTCTTAAGTGTATTTGAATGTTCTGATTCTTGACTGATGATGTCGCCATACAACAAATCAGCATCGGCGCTACGTTTAAAAGGTTCCTTGCAGACCGGTGCTTGCCTTTGCTCTAGCACAGCAATCATATCCGCAAGTATTAAATCGTAAGCAGTTTGATACTTTTCCGGCTCGTTGTGAAAGCCCGCTCTCTTCACCCGTGGATCCAAAAACATTGCTTGCCAAATTTGATCCATGTCTCGATACACTTGCAGCCTTTCTTTTATTGCTGCGACAAGCAAAGAGATAAGCGTTTTCACTTCTACAACTAGGAATCTGTCGGACGAGAGTGTAGAGGTTCTTCGCAACAGTACATCTGATAGAAAACCGACGTGCGAAAGTGTGGTATGCTGTTCTGCGATAAGTAATGTAGTAGCAGATGCAATATAGTTTAACACAATCAATGATTGCTTCATGATAATCCAATCATTGTTTTCTATTGTCAATTTTATCTTTAAACTATTTGCACATGCAATAAGGGGAAACTTATTGTTAAAGAATCTTTCCATCATATCGAACGTTGAGTTCCATCTAGCAGGAACATCGTGCTTCAGTTTCAGTATTTCGTAATTGAATTTTGTCTGCGTTTTGGCAAGCATTTGTGCCGCTTCGCTATTGTTTCTGAAGTATGTGACCACCTGTCTGACTTTGTCTACTGTGGACTGTATCGATTTTTTTATCGCATCTTGCACAATCGCATTTAAAGCGGTGGCTAGACTAAAGTTGAGGCAAGCGCGATCAATGCGCGAACGCTTCATTTTTCCTGCAATGCAGGATCGGAGCGCGAAATCAAGAGCGCGAAATTTGACAGTTCGCTCATAAAAAAAATAAGATCGCGCTTGCCTCAACTTTAGTCTAGCCACCGCTTAAGGTATGTGCAAAACAGGGTACGTGTGGAATATTTAATTTATTGGCCACTATCTTCATGCTCGAAACAGTGTCGACTGTCACAAGGGCAATAATTTTGTTGTCTATTTTAAATTTCTTTAAAACCTCCTTGATCCATGAACTAATTTCCGAAATCGTTTGTGATTCGGTCAATTCTGCACATTCTAAGAACTTTGATTCCATTTTAACATTCTCATCTAGGTAGTGGGCTGTCAGAGCCAGAAAGCTAACATTACTACTGTTTGTCCAACCGTCCGATGTAAGTGTTACGGTATTTGCGGATGCTATATTTTGCTTTACCTTCTCCAGCTTTTCTTGGTAGAAGCTTGGTAACAATTCGTTTGTAATGTACTTCTTACTTGGCAATTTGTAGTTGGGATTTAGCGTATGTAAGAACTTTTCGAATAGTTCGCTTTTGGTAATGGAAATTGGGACACTTTCCTTTGTAATAAACTGCAACAGCAGCCTATCGAGCTGCCGTTTTGTATCGTGATTCACTGTGTTATGTAGCTGGCTGACTGTAGAGTTGGTAGCAAGAGGCTGACGGTTTGACTCACTCTCAACATCAGTGCGCGTACCGGATGATGCATGGCGTTCTTCCTCGTTTGCTGTTGGTTCTACCGATGAAGGATGGTGTTGGAGCTGCCTTATGTAATGCAGTCTTGGATGTTTGCTTACTAGGTGACGCTTCATGTTTGAAACGAAGCCTTTGGAAAAGCTCAATTTTGTCCGACAATACCGGCAACGTGCGCCTGTCTCCATCCTGATAAAGTGATCCCACATCGGACTTGTGGATCGGCGATTTTGTTTTTTAATCTGAAAATATAATACTTTGTTAAGTGCGGTCCATATTTGCAATAAAATATAGTTATCTGCCATATAGCGCCTATGGAAGTGGAATTAGAATTTGAAAAAGGATTTAAATTTTTGCCTATTCATATCGAAAATGGTTTACAAGAGAAAATATAATAAGTTAAGTATTTAGAGATTTTTTGTAAGTTTCGTAAATTCGTAATTTGTGTAACGAATCAGTCTTGCAAAAGACTCTCTTTCCAGTTATGTCATGAGAATGACACCGGACAACTCAACCCTTTGAGTAACTTTGAGCCTTCCACAGGGGCACAAGGTTAATGTTCTTTATTTTAACACAACTATCTGCAGCATGACTATTGCTTTTTTATGGAATGAAAAACTCAGCAATACTTGACCTATCTTTTCTGACTAGCTGGACAAGCTTGAAGTCGAACACGGCGCGAAACCGTGTGCGATGATTGCGATTTTTTGTATAGGCAGTAAATTACGATGTTCAGAAAGAATGATCGGTGCCGCTTTCAGTTAAGTTTATTAAAAAAGTTCATATAGTAACATTTTAACACACACATACTGCACCGTGAGTCCCACTCGAGCTGATTGCCCGTCCGTAAAAACATAATTAGCTTTGTACACCAAAGGACAGGATAAAATGAAACATAAAATAAAATAAAATCTTTAGGGGATTTAATTGTTCTGCTTCCGTATTAACAGGTCGGCAAAGTGAACGGAATATCTTAACAACTTTTAATGAGTTCTGACCCTGTGATGAGGTACAAGTCATTCCCGTGAAGTTTTACAATTTTTCACACCAGCTAGAAATTGTTTAAGCTCTTTCAACTTACTCATCAAAACCGTTTGATGTATGTAGAATAAAACGAACAGCTTTTTAAATTATGTTTAAACATTGTATTCTCAAAAGAAAATTACCCGTAATCGGCTTACGACAAACTTACAAAATAATTTAATTTCCTTCTGGCGACGTATAATAAATATCTAAAGCTTCATTTATAAATAGAGGAAAAAAACTCAAGCATGTGGAATGCTTACAACATTACAACAGTAAGGCAATCCAGGTTGACAGAGCCGAAGGATATTGACAAAATACGATATTTCCTTCACAAAATCACTCAAGAGATCTACGTTAACGCATTCAAGAAGTTGAACCGTGCACGGACATCGAAATGCAGCGCAGCGACATACATATAACGTAAGTCAAAGCATGTTCCAAACAAAAGCAGTTTTGTATCAGAAGGCTGTAAATTATGGTGATAGAATGAATTTTCTTTTCACTATTCTATTGAAATATATCGTTTCCACCTATAGAACAAACTTTAAAATTTAATTTAAAACATAATTTGTATTTAAATTTATCTTTTTTGGAAGTATGATTGAGTACGGTTTGTGAAGGGTATGGTACGGCACAGAATAAATTGCGCCGACCAAAGCATGCGACAGGCAAGGCAGCGGGAAGGGACAGGAAGGCCTCACATAGAGGTTCAAGCTCTAGCACCCGCTCAAGTCATTTACTACGAATCTGGACATCGCATACGGATTATGAAACACTTGGCAACGAATTGACCGATTACACCCGGGTTATGGTGTCCGATACAGACCCCAGCTATAAACGGACCCTCGAATTAGGATGACGGAATAATTTGCATCGTAACAACCGAGCACACCCGGGATAAGATGCTCTTTCACGGTTCGGAGGAGGAAATGTCTCCCAACCTATGTGAATTGTATTTATTTAATTTATAATAAGTTCCTTATATGTAATTTAGAATAAGCAATACGACCAGGCCGCTCAAACTGAATAAAAAAAAGTTCTTTAATCAATATGTTTGTACCTTTTGATACAAACATTTTCCATTAACTTCCATACTCGCATTATTATTTATTTATTTATTTGATCCATAATGACGGCTTAACGCCGTATTGTCAATACTCGCATTAATCAGTAAATATATTACATTTAACCAAGCTTTATTGTAATTATTAACGTCAAATCAAACAAAATTTACAACTTGTAGTTGATAAATTACTTTACAAAATTTAAATCTAACCTATTCTTAAATTTTCTCTTCATTACAACATGTTTTTACATATTCCAACATATTCCTATAATACCTATCACAATCCTGGTTTGTGATGAGATCGGTCCCGTCTTTAATTGCTTTCATTACTTCTGTTTCATTCTGTGGCTGGGCTCTTTCTACAATGGCTTTCAACTCGGAAAACATACTTTCGATAGGATTTAAGAAAGGCGAGTTTGGTGGCAGAATCACGAGCCTAATGTTGTTTACTTCTGCAAAAGTTCTTACACTACCAGTCTTCGGGAATGCTACACTGTCCATAAATATTATGGGTTCAGTAATGTTGCTTCTAGTAAAATCTGCTTTCATTTGTTCTAAAAACTCATCGAACGAAGGCTGGCCAAATACTCCATCAGCTGATGCGTAAGTTACTAAGCCATTTCGCACCATAGTACAACAGATGGTAATGTAGCGCTGGCGAGATGGTGAAACAACTTGAGTGACCGGTTTCCCAGAACCAAGCTGGCTTTTACACCGCAATGAAACATAAAACCCCACTTCATGCAAGAATACGAAGTTTGTGTCGTTAAATTCGGTTTGCAACTTTTCAAAACGAAGAGCGTATTGCTTACGCACCTCTACTGTTTGCGGATCGTCGCAAGGCCCGGTTAGTGATTGAACTCTTTTTAAAGTGTAGCTAAATGTCGGCAAATAATTCCTTACTGTAGACAAGCTAAGCTGCACCCCAAACTCTTCTCGACATTTTTCTGCAATTTGTCGTAGACTTAACGAACATTCTTCTTCTAGCCAGCTTTTCATCGTTTGAAGCTGTTGTTCGTTTAACTTCTTTAGGTGTGGACCACCCTTCTTGTGGGAATTATCCAGTACTTCCCAATTCTTAAGATATGAATGAATAATCCGCGAAATTGTTTGCACGCTCAGTTCCGTAATATTCGCTATGTCAGTCACACGGTGCTGGTCCAAGTATAGCTTAACAATCTCCTTTTTCTTTTCAATCGAAATGGTTTGACGTCGCGATTTTGTCGATGTTGTCTACAATAGAATAATGAAGAGAGAACAACTGTCAACATAAGGCGGAGTTTGATACAAAACAAACAGTTTTCGATATTACCTCTACTGTTGCCTGTTTAGGTATGTCGATGGTATGCTGTGCATGTTTTGATGGCAGCGAACCGGTGTTGTTTAAAAGATGTATCGAAAAAAAATTAATACAAGTACAAGTTAGAAATTGTTCGTCATCAATTTTTGTTTAATTTTAGGAAATAATAGTCTGCGAATTTACCAGTTAGCAATTGTATTAGCATCACAAACAATAAAACATTCACTCTGGCCTGCGACAGAAAGGGGATACTTAGGCTTTTTATATCAAATATTAAAATTTCCTATAACTTCCCTACGTGTTGGATCTGACTAACAGAATACCAGATCTAACGAATTTGACAGTTAATGTAGTAGAGTAAAATTGCACATACCGAACAATGCAACAGCGACATAGAATGCGAGCATTCGAGAGGAAGAATATTCACGCGTTTATTCGATTCGCTCAGTTGGAAACTTGGCTAAGCTTACCGGGCTTGTTCGAATGACAACGAGCAACATCGCATGCCGGGTGATCTACGTTAGAGGGATCGGTTTTTTTTTCTGGGACCATTTTCTACAAGTAAATCTCACTTGTACAAGGGTCCTGGTATACTCTGACTGCTGTACGAGAGGCGATAACTGTAACGATGGTGGTACCATTAGCAGTCCTGTTAAAAAATACTGGTTCACGCAGATGTGAACATAACTGAAAATACCTTTAAAGTTCTACAAGATTTCAAATATTGAACTATGGGCAAATATACTAGCTATCGACGGGTTGAATGAATGAGAGGGAAACAAATTTTTTGGCCTTGTATGAGTGGAAAGACAATGGAGCCTCTACAATGACGAGCTCGTAAAGACAGTCCTTGCTACGATATATTAACATGCAAGCAAAATAATTCAGTAAGGCAAGCTTTTGTAGTAGTCACACGGATTTTCAGACGGACATTTTAAAATTCAAACAGTTCTATTGGTTTTAAAGGGCGGGCCCGGTGGTAGATACGATAGCGGCGCCGATCTTCACACGACAGCACGAGTCTCATCTGGGCCGTTCCCCCATAGTGAGGGCTGACTATCCAACTATGCGGTAACAATAAGCCTAGTAAGCCAAAAACGGCAGGCATGACCTAAGAGGTCGTTAGGCCAAGAAAGAAGAGTATTGGTTTTAAACCATAGTTCCCCCGATCCCGCAATAGCGAATCGAATCACGAATGATTTCCTGTTGCAAATCAGTAGAGCCCTGGACTTATGTTTTCAATTAGAAGTTTTTGATGAACATTGAACATCGAAGCGTTTAAATTTATGCCACATGCCACACTTAATTAGTAACTTACAGTTTTTCGCGGTTGATTTCCCACGCTGAAGCTGGCTCCGGAATTAGTGACGTCATTTGGTTTTATCCTTTTTGTGCCTTTAAATATTGAAAAAAACAAAATATGCTCAGTAACAATACTAATTGTTAACAATGCATCAGAGGGGCCGGAAAGCGGAACTGATTTAATTTGGTCGTATTATAAAAGATCTTGAGGGAGCAACATGTTTCAAACAATGTATAGTTCGTATAATCCAACTAACTTTAAGTTACTCACACGTCATGCCATTTCATTCAGAAATGCTATTTATTTTGATCAGACAATTGACGCTCCTTGTTAATGTAAATGATAAGGTACAGTCAGTATAATTTTCGGTACGTATTTGCTTCAAAGCCAATTCTATGCTTATTATAATGCTTAAACCTCGCTATGCACCATTTGTTCTCGTAACTATAATTTTATAACTATTCGAAACATCGTCTCAACTATTCGATGCGCTATTGATATTTAGGAACTACCATATAAGGTCATTTACGATGTACAAAACTGTTCACAAATCAGCCCAAAATTTCTTCTCCTTTCGAACATCGATTGATGTAGTTCACCACGGTGCGAATATATCCATCACAATCTTGCTGCGTTATCAGTGAAGCCCCATTTTCTATAGCTGCCGTAAGCTCTGTTTCGTTCTGTGGATTCGCTCGTTTGACTATCTGCTTCAAATTACTGAACATATGCTCAACGGGATTGAGAAATGGTGTGCAAGGTGGCAGATGTAACAGATTACTATTGCTACATTGGGTAATGTATTCTTTGGCTTCACTACTTTTCTCAAACACTGCACTGTCCATAACTATTACAGACTCGCGCATTCCCCGCTCTTCCATTAGTAGTTGCATTCGCGACAGAAAGTCCTTGTAGGAGACACGTTCTGTAGCGCTCGTCTTAGTGGCATAGTGCAGAAGTCCTTGTCTAGTCATTGCACAAACTATACAAAAGTTGCTGTAACGAATTCGCGACACAGCATCCGTAATTCCTCGTATCGTAATGTTCATGCCTATCTCATCAATGTAAACTATATTTCTTTCACCAATCTCACGCGACAGTGCGATAAATTGTAGCGCATAATCTTGCCTTACTTGCACATTTGTTTTCGCGTTAGCTAATTCTGGTTGTCGATAAACACGCTTAAAAAAGTAATAAAAACCATCGATCGCTTTAGCTATAGTCGTCGCACTAGCGTGTACGTTATGTGTTGTCACTATTTGATTCTGAATTTTCCGAAACGAAATTGTACAATCTTCGTCTAGCCATTGTTTGATCATGCTTTTGATGTCTGCGGAAAGCTTTTGTGGCCTGCTACCACCGCGTTTACCAGCTTCCACTATGCCGGTTAACTTGACTTTGTGCAAAATCGAGTAAACTGTGAAACGCTTCAAATCTAATGTTGCGCAAATGATTGCCACCGGCATCCCTCGTTCGTACGCAGCAACGACCCGTTTGCGGTCTTCAGCACTCGTCAGTTTCCGTTTAGTGGTGGCCGACAGCTTTTCGTCCACCAAGTGCTCTGGAGGTATCGTGTGGTACGACATGGCTAAAACACATTTTCAAATCGTTACTGAACAGTAGTGATGAGAAAAACGGCTCCGAAGACGGAGCCGGCTCCGATCAGTTCCAATAATTTTCGGAACCGGCTCCGGAGCCGTTAGTTCGGAGCCGTTAGTTCACCGTTAGGCCGTAAGGAGCCTGCTCCGGAGCCGTTAGTTCGGAGCAGGCTCTGGAGCGGGAAAAACACTGTTCCGGAGCCGGTTCCGCACCCACGGCTCCTGAGACGGTTTCAAACTACTGGCTACGGAGACTCGCGCAATAAAGTAGCAAAATCATACAAACGAAGCAAACCCATTCTACAAGACAATTCTTCATCTGTGCGCACGTAGTGGGATTAAAAATAATACAACAATCAATTAAATTAGACGGTCACAGCATCGTGGTGCGATGAACGATGTATTCTTATTTGCTTTTGTTTAATTAATTTAACGGGACAATTTAAATGATTCTTAATGTTATCATTAGAAAAATAATATGCATCAAGCAAGTATTACGATATTGTTACGATAATTATTTTGCAAAGTGCATAGTGATAACGGCATCAAAAAATGGACTCTTTACGGCCTAACGACAAAAACAGTAATCAGCACTTGGGGATTCATTCTTATGTACAAAGTTTAAAACAAAAAACATGCACCCGTTTGTCGTTAGCGGACATTGCTTTAAATTAAAGAAGTTTTATTCGGCTGTAAAGGTGGGATAAGTAGAAGCCGTAGCGGGGTTGGTCTTCGCGCGTCTTGTCGCCTGTTCCTTCAACAGTAACAATTGCTTCATTCAAGTGGACAGTGTTGTAACAAGGAGATGATTTTTGTATGAGGCGTAAATCTCAATGGAATATGATACCGAAACAGCTGAGTACCGACACGTAGATAAGTCTAGAGCGGATTAAGTGATCCCGGTAGGGAGCTAATAGTCAAGAAATGGTCAATTATAACTGATTTTTAATAATTTGACCGCTTTAAATACAAAGGATACATGAATAAAAAAAAATGCAAGGGGAAACTGCTGCATTAAGTCTAAATCAAGGCTTTATGTGGTGTTACACGTGTTGTTTGGATCGGTATTTGTTCAGAAAAGGACACAAAAACGATCGATGGGGGTTTTACTTGCCATTTTAAAATGTAAAAACCACAGTTTTCATTTCTGTAAAAGACTTTTTCATCAACCAATGGCTAGTTCAACTCCGTAGATGTAAATTTCTACTTTGTCAGATCACATTTAAACACCGTCAAATGATATTTTTAAACAAATGGGTTTCAGTATATTCATAACTTTTTCACCGGGTTCTGAGACACGTAGATCTGAAATTGTTTTTATTTTTTAATTAATATTCGAAGGTTTTTTAAAATAAATTAAAACGGCCACGAAAACTAATGTGAAAGAATATAATTTCAACTTTACGTAGATTTACATATCTAACCTTCTGAACCCATATTCTTTTAGTTTTAAGCCTGTCAGGACAGCTCGTTTTAAATACAGAATTTAATTCAAGTATGTATCATATGCGATTTTAAATACTTTGTTCAGCTTCGCTATAAAACCACAGAGTTGGGCGTTTTTATAGTGAAAAGTATTTTATACATATTTGTGTTTGTGTTTATTATGTATCATTTAATATTTGTGGAAAACTGTAATGCAACACCACAAAAACAACCCATAAATAAACACATGCTAATCAAAGTTCATTAAATTTTTATTTTATGGCGTTTTATATAAGATCTGGCCTGGTCTGGCGTTTTGATTATTAGCTACGTAATTAGTCTTATTCTATATGCGTATTTGTAACAAAAGAAAAACAAGTGTTTAATGAAAACAGCTTTATTAAATCTAAAACATGTAATTATCCATGTGGCTTAAGCAAGTAAAAAAGAAAAACAAGTGTTTAGTGAGTTCGTATGACTGTTGTTAACTAATTAATAACGATTATTAATCTTACAAAAACGATCATTCTTATTCTATATATCTATATCTAGCCGAATTTCGATTCTAATCTGGTATTTGCTTTTCTACGATACAATTTTCGATATCACTAAACATATTTGCAAAATATCCATCACAGTCTTGCGCAGTTATAAGTTCGGAACCGCGTTCGATGGATGCTAATAATTGCGCTTCGTTTTGTGGATCATCCCTTTTTATAATGTTCTTCCATTTGTTAAAAAGATTTTCAACGGGGTTCAGCAAGGGGGAGCAAGATGGTAAATACATAACATCGCATCCTTCTTCTTGAATCGTCTCACGGACAGATGTACACTTGTGGAATGCCACATTGTCCATAATGAGTACTGGCCGGTGTCCAATATTTCGCCCATTTAAATTATCTTTAATCTTTCTTATACACTCTTGAAACGCTTCCTGGTTAATTATTCTGTTTCGTGCACGGTAATGCAAAATGCCATACCGGTTCATGGCGCACACTATCGATATGTTCCTTGTTCTTATTTGAGCAACATCCTTCGCTGCTGGTGTTCCAATCAAGGATTTTCCCTTCGATATCCGCATATTTATGTTGAACCATACTTCACTAACAAAGATGATCGCAGCTTGTGGGAGCCGTTCCATCAATCGGTTGAACGAAAGTGCGTACTCCTTGCGTTCCGAGATTGGGTTGGTGGTATTATGGCGTTCGAGAGTGACTTTAATTCTTTTGAAAGAATAATTGAAATTCTTAATTTGCCGAGCAATCGTTGTACAGCTCACCTGAATATCAAAGCATTTTTTTACTTGAGAAGACAATTGCTTCAAAGACATTGTGCAATCCTCGTCTATCCATGACTGGATGCTCGATATCGCCGCATCAGGTAGCTTTTTACCCCTTTTCGTACCACCACGTTTACGTGCCTCTATCTCTCCAGTAGTCCAATATTTCCGAAGAATACTATATACGGTGGGTCTTCGGAGAGAGAGAATTTGTGATATTTGGGCTGGAGTGAAGCCTTTCTCATTAGCTGCAATTACTCTTTCACGGTCTGCATTACTCGTTATTTTAATCCTGCGACTGCTTGTACCTGCTACCTTTCCTTCTTGATCTTCGGAACGATTTGCATCCGTCATTGCTAAAAAAGGGTGTATACGAATATCCATTCATTACTTCGGTTTAGGGTTAAAGTAAAACCATTTTAAAAATATCACTTACTTAATGTTTCTACTGAATAACAGAATATATTTGCTTTTATTTATATAAAATAAAATGCCTGTGTGAAACAGTCTCATTGATAAAAAGTGTAATTTCTAACTATTTTCATCTGGCATGAGACACACTGTGGATACAGTCGCTCTACCTTGCAAATGTACAAACCCCTGACAACTCAGAACCCGGTGAAAAAGCTATGAATATGTTAAAAACCGTGTGATGTGACGTTTAAAAATATCATTTGCCGGTGTTTAAATATGACTTGACAATTCATATCCACGTAGTTGAACTAGCCAGTGGTTGGTGAAAAAGTCCTTTACAGAAATCCTGCTGGAACACCCCAAGTGACTGATGTTTAACAAATGAGATGAAAGGAAAGAGTCTTATCAGCACTGCCTTCCTCGGCACATTCTATCGTTATTTTACGTAATTCGAAAACTAAATTGAAAATTCTATTAACCATGCAGCATCGGGCTTGTTGAGTTGTACTAGCGCACAAAACGAAATCGCTTTCCGATCCCCATAAAACATACACTTCAATCTACTTTGAAATTGGCTTGGTAAAACTTACTTGTGTCCTCATCGTCTTCAATTTCCTCATCATCGTCGGTGGACATGTTTTCAGCCTTGATGTCAACTTCTTCTATCGTGAAAAATGTGTCCTCACATTGAATGCCGGTTTCGCCTATTTCTACTTCATCTTGTAAGGGGTCTTGTTCATGGAAAACGTCATCGAGCGGTTCTTGCTTAACCGTAGTCGATGATGCAGCTGGTAGCTGGGGTGAAGAACAGAAATGTATTATTTTATATGATTCCAGTAGTGAATAGTGATAGGCTGTCTGAATTGAATCTACAGCATCGGAGCCACACGCATTCGGCCTAGCCGGAGGTAGCGAGCCATAAAGCGGTTCATTCGGTCCATATTAACAACCAGCATAAACAACCAATTGCACATGTTCACTGCGAATATGACTTCTAGAATATTGACTCCGTCGATGCGGTTTATTCGTAAAAAAGACCGATCTTCTCTAGCAAGCTTACCTCTGGAGCGCCTACCGATCTTGTGCTGCGGCGTTTGTTTTGCGATGCTTCCATGATGCTTGCCAATCTAGCATGAAATAAATCGCCAAAGATCGTCTCGACGAACACAATACACTGTGCCTAACAGGATTATCGTGTGATTGTAACCACCAAAGAGTAATTATTTCGATTAATACAGCTTTTTCACGTTTGTCCACAGAAAGCGTCTTGTCCGTTCGATTGCAGGTACGTTTTGGTCTGCTTCGAGTGTGAGTCGCAAATGACAGTTCAATGGATTGTTTTTGTTGCTGTTTCCTTCTTAATGCACGTTTATACGGAGCCAAAAAAAAAGCGATTGTTTGAATAGAAAATTTAATATTTAGTACATAACGATTTTTTAACCTCAATGTTTACAACTGCCGATATTTTTGACTATTTGTTTAAAATGATAAGTATTTTTTTATATAAGTATCTTCCTCTCTCCAATAGCGGTTTTTATTACATCGGCAAATTCGTTTCTTAAATGTATTACATCGTTTCATTCATTCAATCAACTTATTTCAATTGTATCTGTAGCCATGTCTGTAGAACCTTTTTCTTGTGAGAAGTGTTAAGAAGCAGCGCCTAAACCCATTATAATTCGTCGGGCCCCACGTTTTACGTTCTACTAATCTTCTGCTCTTGTACTACCAGGGCTCGCTTACATGAAGCTAAAAAGGTCAAGAGCACGTACCAGAGGGGCTTTTAGTACAAAGAAATTTCGTGAAATATTATTTAATCAGAAAGATTTATTTGTTTTATGTAAATAAGTTGCAATACAAACATATTGTAGCTGTGACATTACTTTGTCCAAAACGATCACTCTTTATAATGTTTTACAACTTCCTCAATATCGTTTAGTTTCTGCACTACCGTACGCTTTACCTCCTGGATTTCATTTTCAACTTTTTGTTGAAAGCTCAATATTTGTGCAAACATCTTTTTTTGCTCGCTAATCAGGTCATACAAACAGGTGCAGTGTGTACATGTTTTGGATGCATTTGCTGAATGCTCCTCAACTGGACCGTTTGTAGAGTTACTACCATTTACGGTAGATACTTTGTCCATTTGAATACTCTGACAAGGCAGAGGAACGGTTACGGTTTTTGAAATTTGTGGTTCGTCCAGCACTTGCAAAGTGAAAGTACAACTTTCCGTTAAGTCACTATTCAATTGTCGCAAAGATTGATCTACGCTGGGTTCCTTATTCTTTGATAATAATGTTGCGTTGGTATGGATGTCCCGAAAATTTCTCTGAATTGGATCGTGACATGATGGCAAATTAGTTATTGCTACCACTGAATCATCCATTCGCATTGCTGTGTTTTCTTCTTTTATCGATTGGAGTCCGTTTAAGTTGGTTCGGTGGCTTTCAGCTACAAAAAAAGAAAGTATAGTTGAATCATTATTGAATCACCACTTATCAGAAACTATGCAAACACAATCTACACAAACGGTTCTCACCTAAATCTGATTGGTATGTGTGTCTTTTGTCTGCAAAATTATAACCAGCGTTACAAGGACTAACTATTTCCTTATCACCATTGGTGTGCATTATAGTTGTTTCGCCGACGTCGACATCATCTATCTCGCTGGAACTGGAATGTTCGTCCTTTATAGACACTGGACATTCGTATTCTACAGTTGAATTGCTTTCGTTTTGTAATTCTTCCACGATCATATTAGTTTGAAACTTCCGCCTAGCTGCTTGAGGAACGTACCGCAGATGCCGGGGTGCTTTCATCCCTTTGATCTCACGTGCAACAGTAGATAGGGATACGCGTATATGATACTTTTCCCTGACTCGATCGGTTAATGTGACCAGGGTAATGGTATTGTCTTGCTCCAGCCATTTACGTATGCTCGAAACAGCATCGTCGGAGAGTATTTTCTTATGGTTACCGCCACGTTTTAAGGCAGCAACTTTTCCCGTTGTCTGATACTGCTTCAGGATGCTGTATACGGTGGACTGATTGATGTTAAGCATTTCACTAATAGTTTTTCCCTGAAAACCATTTAAATATGCGTTCACGATACGTTCTCGATCCGTATCGCTGACAGTCTTCCGTAAAGGACGCTGTCCATTGCGGTTGCTTTTTTTACACTTTGTTTTAAGTGTGGACGTTCCAGCCTCGGCTTTGTCTCGGTTTGCGTCCATTTGCTTAGAGTTCATAAGAAGGTGATGTGTCGGATTAGTTCAAGATCAACTTAAATTAACAAAACACACTCCGATTATTACTTTAGTACGGGAATGGATGATGATTACCGTAGCCGCATCCTAAGTTTGTAGCGCCATCAAACAACAAAACAAAAACATTGAGGACGGAGCTGTCACTTTTGTGATATCATCTGCTGCAAATGCAATATCATCTGAAACATTTGCCATAAGCTCCATTGTTTTGATTTCTGCTGCTTTTGCTATAAAAATTCCCAGATGTATAGCAAATTAGGCGCGATCAACTGGTTTTAATTATCTTACACAATACATTGGTACAAAACTACAAACAAACACCCATTACAACGTATTGTTTGGTTGTTACTTTTTATGTGGATTTGCACTCCCGTTTCCCGGTACCTTCGCACGATCGGGATACTTTAACGACATTTCTTCATCCGCCGCTGTGATCAGATCCATGATGCCTTTCACCGTTTTCCGTCTTATTTCATCGTCATACTCCCTTAGGTGCTGATTCACGTACCGTCCATAGTCAACAGCCATGCCAATGTTAGCCATTTTGTTCAACACTTTGGACATGGAGCGCACTATCCTTAATATTTCTGCATTACACGAAGTATCCGGATCGTCTGTCGCGTCCCGATCATCTGCTGTACTATTATTATGGATGGTAATAGGTGCAGTATCCGAAGGCAGCAATGTTTCTTCCTCGTATTTTTGAATGGCATCTGGCGGCGATGCAGATCTGTTTTGCACATGTCTGCCGCTGATTATATCGGGCGTATAATTTTCTATTTTGGGCCAGTCTGAAGAGAGCTACGAAACAATGCATGGATTTGAATAACAACGACTAAATAAGATCAATCAATCGCTATAGGTACCTCTGGCTGCTCATCAATTAGTGTTGATTCTATTTCATTGCTCAGAAAACTTAACAAATCGTACGCGAACCATGCTGGTTTACCATCTGTAATAGTAAGAGCGAAATCGGTATTAATCATTTACGGTAGGGAACAGGATTGTGTTAATTACGTACCAGCATGGTGGCCTTTCTTATACCGTGAATTGTAAGACCGATAGGATCCAAGAAGGGACGTCCATTTGGCTTTCAAAATTTCTACTGGCATTTCTAAATGATTCGCTATACGGTTCCAGGCTTTTTCTTTGATTGTTTTGTTCCTGGAATGCTTACTTGTGCTGTCCCAAATACAAGGTTCCTTTTCGACTCGAGATATTAGCGCAATGCAAAGATCTTTTGGCAATGGGATAGTCTGGGTATAAAACGTTAATTGAAATTATGATGAGTTTTGTAGTTGTGAAAAGTGAAAGCTTACTTGGAGTAGGAACTACTCAGAAGCAACTCCTTCAAGCACACCATTGTGCACGCTGCAAACGATACTTACTATTTTTTTCGCTCGTTTCACAAAATAATCATTGGATGAAGCAAATGATTGTTTTAACTTATTTTGCTTTAAAACTGAAATATGGAATGGAATATCAGTAAAGCTATGACACAAGTTTTGATAAGATTTTCTGCATTGCACTGATACAGCAACATACCAACATCGTTTTTACCCCTTCCGGAATACTGCACGCGTATGATTTTCTTTTTAATGATTTTGGGATTTATATGAGGTCGAACTTGCGGCAGAACGCTAACCATCCGTGGCAAATCTTTTACATCCTCAATTTCCACATCATCCATTAGATGTTCCTCCAGATATTCTGGCTCCACCGTAACAAACTCTATGGCTGGATTTGATGGTTCATCTTCGTAAAAATCGTCCATGGCTTGATGCTATTGTGTGCCGTTATCCTGTTTGAGAAATGGTGTACTCCTGCAAACGACTGGTAATATTAGTTTACACACTATTTATGAAACAACGACAACTAAATGATCCCGGCACATACCTTTCCAACTGAAGCTTTACCGCGCAAAAAGGATCACCGTAAATGGTGAATCAGACTTATATGTGACGATGTTTAGGCGAAATCGAGTGTAGAATAAGGAAAAACTGAACCACTGCGACTAATAACGGTAATATTATTCCACAGTAGGGTTTTCCTACGTTCTGTGAATTGTTTCGTGAAAAGGTAAACAACGCGGATGTTTTGTTTTTTTTTCTATTGATGTTAAAGATGGAAAAGAGGAAGAAGACACTCTCATTTCAGATGACGTTTGAGCTCGGCTCCTATACACCGGGCAAGCAATGTGCTGTACTAAAAGTCGGTTGATTTTTTTAAAACTATTAGTACAAAATTAACCAGTTCACCAAATCTTGATGTGAAGAATGCAAGGATTTATTTGAACCTGTAGTTCACTAGACTAAAACTAAATTTGATAAAAACAATTATTATTAGCCCAATCGTGATTAAGGTCTGGATCAACCGACCATTAAGGGTCGTTAATGGGAGATTTAGAGGCCAATGTGAAATGTATGGTGATAGAATCTCAGTATAAGCTGTCGGGTCACTCATTTTAAAATTATTATAAATATTATAATATTAGCGAGGATTAAGTGGAGTCATTCCTGTCTAAAATCGAATCTACCTTGAACCGATTCTATAAAAAAGTAGATTGCTAGTCATGATCCTGGACTGACTTTCTAGCACCAGGTAAACTAAGTAAATGAAGGCAGTACTGGCAGGCAAAGGTCTCTGGAGGTTGTAGAGCAAAAAAATCGGAAGAAGTATAGATAATCATTTGAGCATATACGTAAACGTACAATCCTGTATGGTGAAGACTATTCAATAACGTGTGCTATATGTGCTTCTTTGCAACAACGTCGACGTCGAAGCTATAAAATAATTAAAACGAACAACAGAGTTGTTGTCCGCTGTTTTGCAAATCCTGCATTGGTTTACGATGAGAACACGATAATAGAAAATAATAAAACGATCTACACGTGATCTGTTTATTTCGCCACCAATATAGGATCGTATCTCATCTGACATGTGCAGTGTCACATAGCCAGTAAATCCCTCTAGTCAAAATGGTACGTGATACTGCATGCAAGCCCCTAATCTTGTATCAAAATTCAAAATTTATATGGAGAAATGAGGGCCTTGGTTACAAACTTGGTGGGATTTTGCATACAACTGCTCGAAATGTCTACGGGGATATATGAGATACTTACCAATTCCATAGATACTTATTAACTGAAACCATTTCGCGGTCTTGACCTGCTGTAGAAGCACTAGAAACTGCGTACGATCTAGCGCCATCGTCTGCCAATCTAATAACTCGAACGTTTCGGGGGAATCATCAACCTCATCAATCCATCTCAATTTAGACCTACCACGCCTGCTCTGTCGATTTCGGACGGTATAAACATATTTTATGGGCTGGATCTTTCGGTGCCATTCTCAGGCCATAATCAGTCTGCCGAGTTTAATTCACTGCAAGATGGTGAGATCACCGTACAGCGTAGGAGTTCTTCATTCGTAGGCTTTTGATCAACCAGGAGTTTACAAGCCTGGTAATTATGGAATGAATTGTATCAATCAATTCTTGTTGCTTATATTAAAAATCGAGTTTGCGATCTGCTGCCTAATACTAGATCTATTATCCTAAATCAACAGCACACAACGAAGTACAAACACAGAACGAAAAACGATATGCATTTCTTATGCAAACAAAAGTTTGGATATGTAAAACAAAAAATCTTTGTAGCCTTTTTTCTTGTACTTTGTATCCGTAATCTAGCCGGGGATTACGGTTTACGATTACCTGCCAATAATGTGCCGTGAAGGTCAAGCTACTGTCCCCACAGTTGGCAAATGCTCTCGAAATGCTTAGCCGCGACGTAATGAGCGTTAGCGAAAAAAGGTTTACGCCTGCTGAATATTCATAAGCAAACATACAAATTTGTAGGTGGCCACCGTGTAGAGCTCAGTGTTTGCAGCAGCAGAAGATGCACAAATGTATGTTGGTCGTGCAATGTGGTGTCTAGTAATAAATAATATTCAGGAAATAGAAGAAATAAGCGAACGAAAGTTGCTTTTAACATTGAGCTTTCCTATCAATCGTAGCGTGTTAATGCGCTCGATCCTCTAACTCTAGTTGATTCTCGTTACGATCGCTAACCGATCGGTTCATTGAACGTTTCATGTACGTGTCCTGTGACTAAGTTTTTCTTCTTCGATTGCTGGTTCGATACCGGGGGTAGTTTACCTCCCCAGCATCAATGAGTTCTGATGTATCCTTGAACCGCGAATAGCGCGAGTCGTAACGGAGCTTCCCGTACATTCAAAGGCATGGTGACATTGACCGGTACACGCAGTAACACGCATGCAAAGCCTTCCTCCCGTGGCGGTATTTCTTGTTCAGTGTGTGTATATACGCACGCGCCTTTTTGCAGTGATTTACGGATGCGGCATCTCTCCAAACGTGTATCAACAACACAACGGTGGCAGAACTGCAAAGCTCAGCATCAGCAGCAGCAGCAGCAGCAGTATGATTCAGCAGTTAGCTGTGGGGCAGTGCACAACCGTTTAAATGGCGACAGCGAGCATCCATCGCAGGTGAGCAGACAGGGTGGAAAGGTATGCGGGGCCAGGTATGCGGTGTGAGAACGCGAGCCACGCTGCATTACGCGGATATAAAATTATAATTTTTCTCAGATCACAGATTAGTTCGATTTGTTTCGCCGAGTGAAACAGAACACGGAATCACGCCATTGCGTGGAGTGGTTGTGGTGCTTACCGAGTTACCTGTGAAATTGATTGAAAAAACGGCGAACGACGTGGTATGAATATTAACGTGCGCGGCGACAATATTGTGAAAATGTTATATAAAGAAAACAACTGAAATTTATTAGGTGAAAAGCTAAATGCTGGTGCAAGAGTTTGAATTTGTGTTTGTGCTTAAACACATCAAGAATTGTTCAAGTGTTCAGGCGACCGTTTTCAAAGGACTTTCATGCAGTAGTAGCATCCTAACAAAGTAGAATGATTCTTTCATTATCATTTAATTGTTTTTTAATCGGATGACGCTCGTGCGTGCTTCATTCTACATCGTGAATGTTAATATATTGCTGCATAAATTAATGTCATCTGTGACATCTTTATGTTGGAATCCAGATCAATTGGAATCTATTAAGAATTCCTGTTCTATTAACGTCATCACAGCATTATCATATTGTTTCACATCCTAGAGGTATTTAGAATAATTAGAGTAATTCTTCAATTGATGCCGTTAGCGACAGATGAGTAGTACCTAAGATAAATGTTTTAATTGCGTGTTTACGCGCACGTGCTCAAGAGCGATCGTTGTTGTCTAAAACGTGACACACCTGCTCAAGAGAAAGGGAAAGTTTTGATACTCATCTTGGATGAGTTCTTGAAAGAATATGATATTGCTGAGTGCAATCGATTGTGATTAGTATAAAAATGACTCATTTTCCAGTACAAAGCTTTTCTCATTGGCCATTTCCTTGATCTCACACGATCACGCATTTAGTGGCATCGGTAGATCTGAAACATCATGTACAAAGGTACACGCAACGTGGCTTGCACTCAAGCGACTTGGCTGCTAGCAGCATCACAACAAAGCGAGGGAAAGCATTAGAAACAATGCTTGGCAAAAACATGTTGTTTTTTTTCTCTCCCGTGGGTTCATATTGTTTTTTTTTCGTTCTTCTCTCACGCTCGACAAATCACCCTGCCGTCGGGTATTTAGTAGCATCCCACGATGAGCAAACAGTCGCTCGTGTTGATCGTGCTGCTGGCAAGTGTTTGCACTGTCCAGGTGCGTTCGTTGGACTTGGGAGGCTTTTTCAAAAAGACGGGTGACGTCGCAAAGGTGGCAGCCAAAACGGCGAAGGGCGTGGCCGAGAACATACCGCAGATATTTTCGCCGGAACAGTTGCTGGAGTTTAGCAAGCAATCGATCATTGGCCTACCGGCGGAAGCGATCGCAGCCACGATCAATCAAATATGTAAGTAGTGGTTAGTAAGCAACTAACAGGCATTACGGTAATTTAATTTCGTCACTCCGGTAAAGGTTCCGTTGCACTGCTGTCGAATGCGACCGCATCCGAGAACAGCGTGAACATAACCGACATGAACTACATTCTGATGACGGAAGACAATAACGTTACGATACCGCTGTTGGAGTCGGATGATCTGTGGAAGAACGAGCTTTTCAATAAATCGTACGATACGGTCATACTAGTGACCGGATGGACGTCGAACGTGAACGAACCGAATCGGGCCATCGATACGATCTACAACGCGTATAGGGAACGTGGCGGTTACAACTTCGTCGTTATAGATACAGCCGAGTATGTGGACACACTGTACACCTGGTCCGCGTTCAACACGAACGATCTTGGCGAAGGTTTGGCGGATGGGTTGAAGGGATTAATTCAGTACGTGCCTCTGGAGAAGATTCATTTGATAGGTAAGTGAGCATGCGGAAATAACTGTCTACTTTATCTACTGGAATTACAGCCAGATTTTGCTTCATAGGCCACAGTTTAGGTGCACACATTGTTGGTGCTGCAGGACGATACTTTCAATATAGAACGAACAAAACGATACCACGCATCACGGGATTGGATCCGGCGAATCCTTGCTTCAATGAAGGAGAATCGCTGAGCGGCATTCAGCGGGGTGATGCTGACTTTGTGGACATTATTCATACCAATGCGAAGGTTTTGGGCAAGCGTGATCCGATAGGCGATGCCGACTTTTATCCCAACGGGTGAGTTGACTTTAAGTTTAGCTCCCGCCGAGAGAGTGTACTAATTTACTGATCTTCCTTAGCGTTGTTTCTGTCCAGCCCGGATGCATTGATCCATCGTGTACGTAAAACACAGGTTTGCAGATTTAAAAAATACATTCTAACAGAATTTTTCTCAACAGGTTCTCACAAGCGTGCCTGGGAACTTTACGCGGAGACGGTGTACCCCAAAACCGAGAAGAGTCTACTGGCTGTGAAGTGCAATTCACTTCTTTCGCTCAAAACCGGTGGCTGCATTGGTAATCCGATCCCGCTTGGCTTTGCCTGTCCCAAAACGGCCAAAGGAAACTTTTTCCTAAAGACAAACGACAAATCACCATTCGCTGTAGCTTCTTCGACGGAATGAACATGAGCAAATTTGTTGATTCAGGTGCAGTAGTTCGTTGTTGATTGTTGACTACTGCACATGTTACGGAGTGAAGTTTTACGAAGCATGATTGTTCGAAATGGGAAGTTTGTTTAAGGTGATTGATTGTATGTAAGCGAAGATAATTGAAATAAATTGAACTGGCATAGACGTGTGTTTTGGATAAGTGTGAATAGCTGTGTTTATAGTTTGTAAAGAGCGAATCATAAATGAAATGTAGTTACGAAGGAAATAAATGACCAACAAGCTCCTTTTTTGAACATTTTAAAGGCTTCTTATAGTAGTCACTTATCAGTGTATTTTGTGAGATGTGTTGTTGTTTGTAATATCACGTAATTTTATGAATACATAGTAGCACGTGCTGTATGAGCATGACACTTTGCGAATTCATTAATATGATTCAATCTTAAATAAAATGTGCTCAAGAAAACAAGGACTTCAGTATCTAATGGGAGAAAAACGATAGAAGAAAAAATACATGGTTATCGTTGATATGAGTAGAACAGAGATTTCTCCTTTTTACTTAAGTAACGGCCTCCCATACGCAGGACTGACTGGAATGAGTGCTTCAAATCTCCAGAATATATCGTTAATAGTTAAATATTATGAAACACAAAGACGTATTTATTGTAGATTTTCTCATTTGGTTATTCTAAACTCCATTTATTAGCTCTTTAAATCGTAATAAGAAAAATAAAAAAAAGTAATCTCGAGTGTACTAAAAATATATCTTTGCAACGGTCATTTGAGAAATTTAAAATTTAATTGAAAGCAGGGGTTGACAATTCGGAATGAGCTTGAAGTGCCGAACTACATAATGTAGCCCAATGTTGAAGATTGACATTTCTTTTTGTTTTCCTTCGACCGGCAAAAGTAAATAAATATCTGCTGGAGGAGTTTCGGCCAATTGTTTTTAACTAATAGTAACATTTTACTCCATTTTTACTACATTATTACAGTTCTAACCGTTGCATTACGAGACTTAACACTTTTCTCCACCGAATGTAAGTGAAGAAACGTGAAAACGTTGGCTAGAAGCTGAACGATTTGCTTTTGTTTTCTTCAGATTTGTGTAGTACATTTATCTCCCTTCGACTAAAGCTTAATCTCGGTAAAATGGAAGTAGCATCGCAAAGTAATGATCATTTGAGCAAGCGATGGAATCACTTGCGGAAAATCCTGGAACGGTCCGGCCCATTCTGTCACCCTAACTTTGCCGCATCTTCGGAAACTCTTGAATTTTTGCTGAATACTTGCAAAATTCTCGTCATTGGTAAGCATTGCCTTCGACTGAGTGTGGTTTCTGATCTGTAATTGGTATGCTTGTCTTTACAGGTGCCGGTGGGCTAGGATGTGAACTGTTGAAAGATCTGGCTCTGATGGGCTTCCGTGACATTCACGTTATCGATATGGATACGATCGAGCTTTCGAACCTTAACCGGCAGTTCTTGTTCCGCAGAACGGACATCGGCAAGTCGAAGGCACAATGTGCGGCTGCCTTCATTAATGGACGCATCCCGGGATGTGTCGTAATGCCACACTTTTGCAAAATCCAGGATTTTGATTCTTCCTTCTATCGGCAGTTCCACATAATCGTGTGCGGGTTAGATTCAATTGTAGCTCGTCGGTGGATAAATGGTATGCTAATATCGATGCTGGAGTATGAAGAGGATGGTTCAGTCGATGAAACCTCCGTCATTCCGCTGATCGATGGAGGTACGGAAGGTTTCAAAGGAAACGCTCGTGTGATCCTGCCGGGAATGACAGCGTGCATAGATTGTACGCTGGATCTGTTCCCACCGCAGGTAAACTATCCCCTTTGCACTATTGCCAACACACCAAGATTGCCCGAACATTGCATCGAGTACGTGAAGATTATCCAATGGCCAAAGGAAACTCCTTTCGGTGTGGACATTGCTCTCGATGGTGACGATCCGCAGCATGTCACTTGGGTGTACGAAAAGGCACAGGAACGGGCAAACAGTTTCAACATAACCGGTTTATCGTACCGTTTGGTGCAGGGAGTACTGAAGAACATTATACCGGCCGTTGCCAGTACCAATGCAGTGATTGCTGCAGCCTGTGCAACGGAAGTGTTCAAGATAGCTTCGAGTTGCTGTGAACCGCTGAACAACTACATGGTGTTCAATGACGTGGACGGAATCTACACCTATACGTACGAAGCGGAAAAACGGTCCGACTGCTTGGCCTGTAGTCAAATACCGAGACCGGTGGAGATCGCCGATCCGAATGGAATGACTTTACAGGATCTTATTCAGCATTTGTGCGATAATCCTGAGTTTCAAATGAAAAGCCCGGGACTGACAGCGGTGCTGGAAGGCAAAAATAAAACCCTATACATGGGAACGGTAAAGAGCATTGAGGAGGCCACAAAGGGCAACTTGACGCTGTCTCTGAACGAGCTTGGACTGAAGGACGGGCAGGAAATAATGGTTGCGGACATTACCACACCGAATACAATCCTCATTAAATTGAAATTTCAACCAAATGAGATAGAAATGTCTTAAAGGACGCTTCATTTTAAAAGTTTAACAAACGGACAAACTTAGAGTCATCATAAAACGGCATACGGCATATGTAACGTGTCATTAAAATTTGTTTTCTACACTGCAATTGCGTTAGTTTTAAATTTACACGAGAAATTATTAGCATATAAATATATGATTGAGAGCTACAAGGCACAATTGTGCAATCGTTACAACTATCATTTTTTCCAAATATCGATACACTATTTTGGGTACATATTTACATCCTAAATTTATTGAAACATTGCTATTTCATCATACTTACAGCTGCACACGTTTATCAAAATCACAAATGAGTCATATTTAGGCGCTTATGTTCGTTTGTAAGCTTGTGTGCATGACCATGTGACTGATTGTTAGTTGTAGCAACGGATCGTTGCCTTAGCAACGCAAACAAAAACAAACCCATTTTCTATTACAAAAACGATGGCAGCACGATTTAGTTGGATTCAAGGTTGACCGTGACTGTGGGACGATATTTTCTTTTAAGAAAATGGACTGGAAACATCTTTTATCGTTGTCTCCGCATAATTTAGACGACGTACGCAAAGATGGTGCAGCGTTGGAGATCGCAAATTTATCAACGGATATCAAACTGGACAGCAAAAGTAGCAAAAAGTTGTTCCGTTTGGCACAGGTGACATTGCGGTTCCGAAACGAGCAGGTAAAGCTCCCTCTTTGTCTTGTGATATAGATTTTTTCACAAGTAACAACATTTATTGTTCAGGTACGACAGCTAAAGCAGACGCTAGTGGAAGGTAAAGATGATTTCGGAAGTCAGGAGCGACTGAAGGAGTGGAAAAGAACCATCGAAAAGCTTGAGCTGGAACGCCACACCCTTCGCACGAAGCTCAAGGACGTGACGGAGGAAAACACCAAACTGCAGACGAAGCTTGCCGAAGGACTTCACGCCGGTGGTAGTGAAGGGGAAGATTCGCCCGATGCTTTATCGGAGATCGAAAGGCAGCAGGAGCTGTACAACAATATCAGCATGAAGAACAAACACATTAAGCGTCTGCTTCGCGATATTGATGATTTAGAAAAGCGAAACAGCTTCCAGGTGGACACCATAAATGGGCTGCAAGTGAGCCTTAACGATGCCACGCTCAGCATCACCGCCCTAACGCACCAATTTGAAGAACTGCAAGCACGCTCGAAAGAGCAACAGGATTTGAATGCTAAATTGAACGAAAGCCTTCAACAAATGGAAGCTGAAATTATGAACATTTGTGACGAGAAGGAGCGTTTGCTGGTTGAGCTTAACAAAACGAACAAGCTACACGCGGACCAGGTCACAGAATGGGAGCAACAGTTCGATAATCGGGAGCTGGAACTGAACGAACTGAAGGACCGGTACGATGATCTGCTGAGCCAGTTTCCCGGCATCGACAGCGAGGCGGAACGGCGCGAGTACAAGCTAATGATGGAACGGCTCGAGCAGAAGGACGAAATAATTGTCGATTTGGAGCAAAAAATTTTAACACTTTCGAAAGAAATGCATCGCTCGACGGAGGTGATGAACCGGATCAGCGAGGAGAAGGAGCGAGCGGGTGCGGAAAAGCAACTGGAAAGCCATTGCTGCCAAGAGTATCGAATGCAGCTGGCGAAAGCTAACGAACGGTGTCGCGAAATGCAGGAGATCCTGACCGACGTTGAGGATGATAATCGGCTCAAATCGCGCCAAGCTGTGGAAGCGATCGAAGCACTGCGACGGTACGAAAACGGTGAGGAAGGGCTAGCCAGTGCGCTGAAGAAGGTGAACCGTTTGCAGGAAAAGGTGAACTCGCGAGACAAACAAATTCGGCAGCTGATCGCGGAGATAAATCTAGCGAACGAGATTGCGATAGAAAATGGTGTGCTACGGTATGTAGACTGATCCGGACGGTAAGGGACCACATGCTCTCAGTACTATTGATAAACATGTTTCGTTTTTTTTTCTTACAGAAAACGTTTAGGCATTGACGATGATGAGGTTGTCGCAACAAGTTCGATTATGGCGAAACAGAAAAAGATTGCCAAAGTGAACGAACGGTTAGCGCTGAAACTTCGTGCTTCGGAAGAGATGAGATTGCAGCTTAAGCTGGAGAAAAACGATCTCAAGTACTGATGCTTATTAATTCCTTTTTGTAAAATAAATACCGCATTTTAAAACATTGATCCTTCTTTCAGACGACAGCTGGCTGCACTTGCGCAGACCGTAAAAAGACAAGTAAAAGAAAAGAGCAACGAGCGAGATGCTGATCAACCACCACTGGCATCTCCAACTCCTAGTGGTCAAAGTGTGCTGGAAGTGGACGGAATCGCTCCTACGATTAGTGACACGCATGCCGTTAAGTTCTGTGAGAAATGCTTGAAACAGTACAACCTGAGCGACAGTATGAAACATTGCAAGGCGTGCATCTTTCGGCACAGCTTCAACCACTGCGACAAGTGCGTTGGACAGTTAAAAATGAACTTTGATGACGAACGCACGAAAGGCGCATCACATACCAACGACGTCGAAACCACCAGCTACCATCGCATGGTGGAGCTGGAAAAACAATACGTAATAGTAATGGAGGAAAATGAAAACCTACGCGATGGTATGCATGAAATATTGGAAAAGCTGCGAGAGTACGACGCAATGTCCGATCAACTTACGATCGATAAGGATACGCTGGAGAAACTGTTGAACGTGCTCAGCGTTAGGCCCGTGTCCGGCTGGCACGGTGGAATGCGGCTGCAGAACGATCTGCTGGCCGCTAGGGAGCGGGACATGCTACTGAAGGATCGCTTGACCATAGTAGATCCCGATGCAAGCGGACGGAAAAGCAAAAGCATCCTGTCGACGGAAAGCGTCAACGATTCGGGAAACGTTTGCAACGAGGATGATAATTCCGAATCCATCGATCGGCTTGAACCAGAGCAGCTCGACTTTAGTGAACAAGTTTTACTGAAAGCGGTTGAAATTGACAGGTTGACGGAGAGGAACGAACAGCTTCGAATGGAAAATGAACGCCTCAACAGTTCGATAATCGGGAGCTGGAACTGAACGAACTGAAGGACCGGTACGATGATCTGCTGAGCCAGTTTCCCGGCATCGACAGCGATGCGGAACGGCGCGAGTACAAGCTAATGATGGAACGGCTCGAGAAGAAGGACGAAATAATTGTCGATTTGGAGCAAAAGATTTTAACACTTTCGAAAGAAATGCATCGCTCGACGGAGGTGATGAACCGGATCAGCGAGGAGAAGGAGCGAGCGGGTGCGGAAAAGCAACTGGAAAGCCATTGCTGCCAAGAGTATCGAATGCAGCTGGCGAAAGCTAACGAACGGTGTCGCGAAATGCAGGAGATCCTGACCGACGTTGAGGATGATAATCGGCTCAAATCGCGCCAAGCTGTGGAAGCGATCGAAGCACTGCGACGGTACGAAAACGGTGAAGAAGGGCTAGCCAGTGCGCTGAAAAAGGTGAACCGTTTGCAGGAAAAGGTGAACTCGCGAGACAAACAAATTCGGCAGCTGATCGCGGAGATAAATCTAGCGAACGAGATTGCGATAGAAAATGGTGTGCTACGGTATGTAGACTGATCCGGACGGTAAGGGACCACATGCTCTCAGTACTATTGATAAACATGTTTCGTTTTTTTCTTACAGAAATCGTTTAGGCATAGACGATGATGAGGTTGTCGCAACAAGTTCGATTATGGCGAAACAGAAAAAGATTGCCAAAGTGAACGAACGGTTAGCGCTGAAACTTCGTGCTTCGGAAGAGATGAGATTGCAGCTTAAGCTGGAGAAAAACGATCTCAAGTACTGATGCTTATTAATTCCTTTTTGTAAAATAAATACCGCATTTTAAAACATTGATCCTTCTTTCAGACGACAGCTGGCTGCACTTGCGCAGACCGTAAAAAGACAAGTAAAAGAAAAGAGCAACGAGCGAGATGCTGATCAACCACCACTGGCATCTCCAACTCCTAGTGGTCAAAGTGTGCTGGAAGTGGACGGAATCGCTCCTACGATTAGTGACACGCATGCCGTTAAGTTCTGTGAGAAATGCTTGAAACAGTACAACCTGAGCGACAGTATGAAACATTGCAAGGCGTGCATCTTTCGGCACAGCTTCAACCACTGCGACAAGTGCGTTGGACAGTTAAAAATGAACTTTGATGACGAACGCACGAAAGGCGCATCACATACCAACGACGTCGAAACCACCAGCTACCATCGCATGGTGGAGCTGGAAAAACAATACGTAATAGTAATGGAGGAAAATGAAAACCTACGCGATGGTATGCATGAAATATTGGAAAAGCTGCGAGAGTACGACGCAATGTCCGATCAACTTACGATCGATAAGGATACGCTGGAGAAACTGTTGAACGTGCTCAGCGTTAGGCCCGTGTCCGGCTGGCACGGTGGAATGCGGCTGCAGAACGATCTGCTGGCCGCTAGGGAGCGGGACATGCTACTGAAGGATCGCTTGACCATAGTAGATCCCGATGCAAGCGGACGGAAAAGCAAAAGCATCCTGTCGACGGAAAGCGTCAACGATTCGGGAAACGTTTGCAACGAGGATGATAATTCCGAATCCATCGATCGGCTTGAACCAGAGCAGCTCGACTTTAGTGAACAAGTTTTACTGAAAGCGGTTGAAATTGACAGGTTGACGGAGAGGAACGAACAGCTTCGAATGGAAAATGAACGCCTCCTGTCCGTGCAGGACGAGTTGCAAGTAACACAAAAGCTGTACAACGAAATACTACACATTACGCGTGCGTCGGACAGTGAAAAAGATCGACTACTCGTGCAGACAGTCGATCGCTTGAAGGACATCGAATCGGGCGTTTGCGCGCTACAACGTAAGGTGGATTTCCTCAAAGCGGACAACGATAATCTGCACAACTCTTTGCGTCAGATCAAGAGTGAGCATTTAAGCTTGCTGCATGATTTACGGCTAGAGCTGGCCAGAAAGAGTAGCGAATTGAAGCAAACGCAGGTAGTGGCCGGAGGTGAAAAAGCAGATTCATTTGACTCGACGGATAGCAGCACCGATCAGATCGAAAAGTTGGAAAGTGAGCTGACACGCATGAAGCTTGAGGCAACCAACATTTACAACATATTTTTGAAGAACATTCAAACGGTAGATAAAGACCAGCTGCTAGACGTAGATTATGGCAAATTAAATCAACTGTCCTTAGTGGACAACAATTTGACGGTAGAGTTCGTAACGAAGGAAGAGTACAAACGTCTGAAGGATCGTCTGGATGGAATGGAACGTGAGCTAAAGCGTGAACTGGTAAGAAATGGTCATTTGGAGGAACTGTTAAAAGTATCCAACGATCAAATACGATCGCAACAGTCGCTCATTTCAAAGTATTCAGAGGAAGAGGTGAGCCTACGCCATCTGGTCGTTGATTTGCAAAGTGAATCGAATGAAAAGTATTTATTGGCACGTACAAACAAGGAGCTAGAGCTTGGTAAGTGGGGCCGGTTGAATGAGAAAGCATAGATGAATTATAACCCTATTTTTATTTTTCACAGTACGTGAGCAGGAAGAAAATTTAAAGCTAGAGAGTAGCAAAATGAAGCAAAAACTTTTACAGAAAATGGAAGAACTTGACAACCTGAAGCAACGGTACGACCAACAGGGGCAGGAGTTTAATGCCCAACAAAAAGATAACAAGCTTAAGATCAGGTAACACTACTGTTCATATTTATTGGAATTTTTTGTGAATAATCTTTGGAATTTTTCATTCAGGTATCTGAAGAAGAGCCTACAACTCTTGACGACGAACTACCAAACATATCTGCCGACTTTTGCAATTCCGGAGTTTGTCAAGATGTACACGAAGGTACTAGAATTGCGTGGAAGTTTAGAGGAGGAGCAAAGGAAATGTCAGAAGGACAGGAGAGACGAAGAGTACGAGCGAATATTTACCAAATTGAAGGAAAATATTGAAGGGAATCATATACAGGATAAGATTAATGTAACTAGTAAACGACGCTGAATGGTGGACTCTAACCGGTAGTTAATAATCCAAAACTTTGCTTTCTTTTTCACATTTCAGTTGATTAAGTACGAAAGTCAAAGCGAGTATTTGACCAAGCAGTTGATACTGTGCCAGGAACAGGTCGATCAGTTGCAACGGGAAAATAAACAGTTACGAATGAGTGAGATCGACAGCACTAGACACTGGGACACGCTTGAGCTGTTGTTTGGTGAAGAAGCTCAACGTTTGCGCAAGGATCGGGATAAATACTTCGACAAAGCAGTGCAAGTGACAGTCGGTAAGTTCGTGGACTATTAGACAAAATATTTTACAACTGCTGAAACCATTGTCATAATTACAGAAACATCCTCCAAGTGTATTAACACGATTCCGATCATCGATGATACAACATTCGGTGAAGCGCCAAGAAGATGTTCGTCCGGCGATACAATAAACGATTACGAGGATAGAAGTGAACAAAATCTAACTGGAGCACTGGCCGACGATGGCGACGAACAGACAACGAAACCCGTCCAAACGGTAGCACAAAAATCGCTCGAATCGCAACTGAAACAGGCGATGATGTTAGCTTCCACTAGAAGCGCACTGCTGCTAGAAGCCGAAAGTCGACTGTCTGAGTGTCAGGGACGGATTAGACTGTTGGAGAAATCGCTAGAGGAAAAAGAGGGCTTGATTCGGCAACAGACACAGTCAGCTAGCGCTGTAAAGACAGATCGCGTCGAGGACAGTATTCTTAGTGTAAGTATTTAGCCATTGAAAATATTATTCAATAGTTTAATGTTTTGTATAATGTCTTCCCTAGTCGACGATAGGTTCGCTGCAGAATCTATTGCTGGAAAAGGATACAACGTTATCGAGATATCAAGAGCTGCTAAAATCCGAACGCAACGAACATTCGCATCTGTACGACGAAAATATGGGCCAAATAAGAAATCTTAAGAAAACGATCGACGATTTGGAGCAGAAACTGTATGAGAAGCAGAAAGAATTCGACAATATCTCTACACAACTCAACGACATGACTCGGCTTAAGGCACTGCAGGAGAGTACCCCGGAAAAGCCCAAACCGGACGAAACGGAAGCCACCACCACGGCCGATGCTGGTGCGATGCTTTACACCGACAAAATCATTGAAAACATTTACGAGATCGATGAAAAGAAGGAGCGTGAAATACAAGACCTAAACATGCAGGTGAAAATGCTCGAATGTAACGTGCAGGAGCTCGAGAATGAACAAAAGCGTCTGCAGATACAGTTGCGAGAGGCGAACGGTCGTGAAAAAAGGTGTGAAAAACTGTTACGCGAAAAGGACATGGAACTGGCATCGCTAAACGATCGACTAACGAAGGAATCGAACGATTTGCGTGAATTTACCGAAACGATCGCAAGCGCCCAGGAGATTGAACAGTTGAAGGAGATGCTGGAGGAGAAAGATCGTCACATACAGGATCTCACCGAAACGCTGTCCCAGTTTCACGAGGATCAACGTAGCTTCATGAACGATACCTCGCTGCACTCGGCCGAGCAGGTGTCTCAGCTCAGTGCGGACTTGAACCGTAGCGAAGCTAGCAATCGGGTACTGAAAACACAAATTGAAGCTCTCAAGCGACAGATCGTTAGCATACAGCAGCGGGAAAAGCAATCGCGCGATCTCGTTAAAACACTCAAAAATCAACTGATCAAACGTCCCGTCATTGCGATGAAAGCGGACCGCATGACCACCCCACGCGAGGATCAGCTATCGCGCCGTGTACAGCTGCTCGAAACCGAGCTGCTCGATACGAAAGATGAGCTGCGCAAGCAAACGGTAATAAACGAAAACCGTCGTGCGAAAACGGCGGCCGAATTGGATTTGTGGAACAAACAGAAACGGTGGCAGCAAATGGCAGAACGGTTGAAGGTACAGCTGAAGGAGCGGGAAGTTGAGCTGGAAAAGTTGAAAGTGCACTTTAACACTGCTAAAACGACGATCGCTCGTTTGGAGCGTGATCGGACGCGGTTGAACAGTGGTACGGGAGCAGCGAGCGCTTCCGGCGCACTGCTGGACAACAAATATCAACCATCGGGATCGCCGGATCAGTACTGCAGTACGGACAGTACGGTGTCGGAGGATACCAGCACGACCACAACTGCACAAATGTTTACACAAAACGGTAAAGAGATTATCGATGCGCTCAAGAGTCGCATCGAGTCACAACAGCGGCGAATCATTGCCATGGAGCTGGACAGAAAGGTAAGACCGGGGTAGCTTACAGTAGAGTTCTATTGAAATGAATGTGCTTTTATTCCTCGCCAAAAGGGTTCAAATACGGTTGCACACGAGCTGGAGAAGATGCAGGAAAAGCTATGCACCATGGAAGCTCAGAATGTGCGTCTGGAAGCTAAAACATTGCAGCTTCAGCTTGACAACGATATGCTTCGCCAGAGCGATGAATCGGAGCGATTGAAACGACAGATCAAGCATCTAGAAGAGTAAGTAATTAAATTAAATGTTCCTCTCTGCTGTATTGCGAACTCCGCAAATGACCGCAGACAGCGAAATTACAACGATGTTGTTGAAAGCTTAATGCCCACTAGCAGCTGACTGACAGGTTCGACTGATGGGCTGGGGAATTCCCAAGCGTTGGGAAAACACGCAGACTGACTTTAAAAAGCCGTCGGTTGCGCAAGATTGCTTTCTGTTTTTATGCATCTGTTGTTAATTTATTTGTTTCTTTCGTAAGGTATGTTATCGCGCTGAAGGAAGAAATCGCTAAAGCAACGGCCGGTTGTCCAGAGTCTATCAATTTCGAGAATCTCTGCGTACGTTGCAGTCGACGCAATGGGTCGAACGATCTGGCCGAACGCAATACTAATCTCGAGCAAACAGTGCTCACGCTGAAGCGTATGATCGAAAAGCTTCGTGCCGAAAACAAACATCTCAAAGATCACCGCAATAGGGAGCGGGCCGCTAGCGTGGATTCGCTTACAAACCAACCGAACGAAACGATCGCTAAGGAGCTGTACGATCGGCTGAAAAAGGAGCACGAAAAGTTACAGCAAAATCTCACCGAAGCACTCAACAAACTGTCGGTACAGCAGGTGGAAATTGAGCTTTTGTCGAGCGTAACGTGCACACGCTGCAAGGTTAGACGTAGCGGAGGAGAATCGTTGCCCGGCGGGACGAATCGCGACGATGCGTCAGCGGATGCGGACGAAGCGTTAAAGGATAAGCTGGAGAAGAAAAGTCAGCTGCTGGAAAAGGCCAAAATTCTGCTACAACGTGCAGCGGCGAAGGAACGCTATTTGAAGGAGCAAATCGATTTGCTACGGCGCAAATGTTCCGATTTACAGAATGTGCCCGTTATAGACGAAATAAGTGAGTAAAAGTGGGGAGGGAACCGTCACATTTCGTTCAAGATACATCGTCTATTTGTAAGAATAGTGCTGCCTGTTTAGTAAGAGTAGTGTGTTCATAGGTAACAGAAACAATTTAAAATCGTAAAAAATATACATGTAAACAAAACAGATCACTTACTAACTGACGTGATGATGTCTGGTGAAGCCAATGGGCCGGTTACCGGAGGCTGTATTTAATTGTAAATTAAAGATAAACTGCATGCTGATGTTGCGATACACACGCCAACCAATTCAGCTAAGGCCAAAAGCTTTAGGTTGTCTTAACGGACGCAGGAATCTTTGGCAGCCCGAACTCGTCCACCAGTATGCCGTCCTTGTTGGTGACACTGTCCGCACCCGGTTCCTTGTCGGGAGCTTCCGGTGCTTTTACCACATCGTCCAGATAGCTGGCATCGTCGTCGAGCGCAATCTCATCACCGAGCGCATCTAATTCCGCCTGCAGCTCATCATCGTCTAGCTCGGGCATGCCGTACGTGCGGCCCAGCGCTTCCTGCACTTCGTCCGCCTGCTCCAGCATGTCCGCCATATCGTCCTGTATGTCTTCGATTTCTTCGATATTAATCTTCTTGAACTCTTTCTTCATCGACTTCATGCCATCCTTCATGGCGGCTACCGTCGCCTGAGTATCCTTCAGCGTTTGGTGGGCAAAGTTGGCCTGCTCCATGTTGAACGATTGGTTCCGCAAGTTTTCCACCTGACTCTCGTACTGTTTGCGCTGCTTCAGCACACGCATGGCTTTCTGTTTGACCGCGTTCTTGGCCGGACCTTCGCGCATCTTGGCCATTTGATCTTTATACTTGCGCAGCTCGTTATCCAGCGTTTTTATTTTGCCATCGATTGTATCCGCTCGTGCATCAACCTGGACGATGATTGATGGTGGAATAAAGAAAGACCGTCGGGTGAGTCATCGGTCGGTAATAAGTGGTAGCGTAGCTAGCGAATCTTACTCCACTGATGCAATCATTGATGCTTGGACCGGGCTCTTTCGGTTTGGATTTACCGAACAAACGATTCATTTTGCACTGTTTGGTAGAAAGTAGGAAAGATTAACAAATAAATTTTCACTATACTTCGCGTTTTCGACTTGGTGTACAACAAATGAAGCACGAATGAAGGTTGTTTGTTTGTGTATTTCGAAGAAAGTGTGTGGAAAGCAGGCTGCATCATGTCACGCAACCGCACATGTCATTAGAATGTCAAGTAATGCATCCAGTGAAAATACTATACCAATCGCAGACAAACGCATTTAAATTGGCAGTTGTAAATCGTAGTAACCAATTTTAAAGCGGGTATAATAAGCTCTTATCTAGTGCTGTAGGAACGTTTGCCAGTTTAATGTTAAATAATAATTTCTGAACAAATAATTACTTTTCAGTGCGAAACACGGGTTTGCACGACCTCAGGGCCCTATGTCTTCGCCAGCAAGACGGGGTAGCCTATCTCTTCTTAAGTTTGGAGCTCGAGAATGGGCATTCTGAGACTCGGATGGGCTGTAGAGAAGATTTACAGTTCCAATACTCCCATACACCTCTGAGACATAGGCTTTATTCCAAATGGATGAATCCCTCTAACCCGTGCTCGAGAGGAAGATGATCAGAAGGATTTTTGGCAAGGGTTGGAAAACAGTGGAGGAGTTGGTACAATGACGAGTATGGTGACCTCACTATCGTGCAGCTAACCATCACCAGGCGCCAGATGTCATGAGATTGGTATTGGACAACGCAGCTCGTAACGTCTTTTTATACCTTCCAAACAGATTTACTGCAGCAGGACTGAGTATCAAGATTTGGCCTAATGAAGTCTTTCAATATCCGAAACTAAACTTCCAACTTTATAAACTAATACACAACAAAGCTACAGAGCTTTCAAAATGTATGAAAATAGCTTTGCAGATTTGGCATACAAAAAAACGAACACAACACACTTACCACATCTGTAACCAGCGTATTCACATCCATATACGTTTAGATTGAATCAAATGAATGTTCTTTTTATTCGATATCAATACTATAGTATTACTTTTACTAACATACATATGTTCTGACCCTTTTGGCATCGATCTTGCTGCTGGTGCTGCTGCTGCTGCTGCTGCTGTTACTAATCGGACATTTCCCAAATTGTTTCCAAATTGCACAAGCACTACAGTTATTGTTTAATCCTTCGCAAATCAATACGCAAAACGTAAGAAACGGATTCAACTACAACCAAAACCCAAATGAACAGTAGTAGTACCTGCTTCGGATAGCGATGGAATGATTCGCGTTGAAGTCGCGCAATTGGCCATACGAACGAGAGAAACAAAAACATAAAGTGTAGACGATTATTTACAATAAGTGATAGGTTCGTCTCGGACTGGGGTTTGCTTTTGCGTATGTTTCCTTTGCTTTGCTATATTGTTGCGTACTACAAGGAATTGTTTCTTGTAGCGTTAGGGGGTTGTCGTTAGCACGTTTTACTTCCATCATTTTGCGATAATCGTTCAGCGCAGCACACATTGCACGATCGAGACGTTTCCTCCGTTTCCGATTAAATGTACTTTTGTATGTTGTATGTTTGTGTGTATATATATAATTTTATATATAGTTTTCATAATATAATTTCTTTGCATTTCGCACGGTTCCATCTCAAGCCTTACGCAAAGTGTCGTCTAATCGTATCGTATAATCGTATACATGTTCTCAAGTCTCTTGAAATTTTGGATTTTTTTTCCCTCTTCCATTACTTCCGTGTTCCGTGTAGTTGCTAAACGCATCCGTAGTTCCTGTTTACGAATCTGTTCGGAGCGTGTTTCGTATACATTGGTTTACGCTTGATGTTTTCATTCTTTAGGCTCGATAGTTTACTTGATCACTAGGGAGTGTGTGTGTGTGTATGTGCATTAATGCTCTACTACGGTCCGTCTAATTGGAGGGGCCGACCCCAACAACACCCCATCTGTCTTAGGGGTGGATTTTGCATGCAAATAAGTTACGTTCATTACAATTGAATTGTGTTTGTTTTATGTGGCATTTTGGATTAATGGCGATCAGCTATTAAGCGCGAAACATCCCCATTCCCCACACAAAATGGTCGCTTTCGTATACGTCGTTTTCAGGTGGAGCTTTCTATGTTAGCGTTCGTTTTTTCTTCTCTTTAGTATCTATGCTTCCAATGATGATGACCTGCTCGTTTGCTATTCGATGATATGAGACTAAACTTTACATTGAATTTGATTTACATGTTGCGGATGGATCAGTGGGCAATGGTTATCCCCAAACTCCTAACCGCATCCTATGAGTATAGCAAACAAAACAGAAGGACGACCTATCTTAGTGACGAATGTAACAGACTATTCCAACAAAAAAGAAAGACGGAAAAAACAGATATAAAACGAAGATACCGACTCCTGACAAGCGCGAACCTACTTGTATCCTTCCCTTTTTACACCGCTTGGTAATACTGTTCCGGTATTCGGCACGTGTACCGGTGTACGGCAACGCTAACTCAGGGTGTGCTAATAGTGCTGCAAAATTTGGCCGCTCACTTGAACAGCTGCAGTCAATACACCGAGTTGTGGTGATCGTAATTGTGCGCGTGCAAGTAGGAGGGCATGGTTTGATTCAACTCGGACGCTCGGCGTCGTAGGGCCGCTATGCTGTGACCTCGCCAAACATCGTCATCTCCGTCGGGTGTACCGCCGGCCGACAAGCTCTGACAGTTACCGATTCCGTGCTGATTAGGGCCGGGCTGGAAGTTAACGAGGGACACAGAGAGAGAGGTTTATTAAACTGTTGAAGCGCCAGTTCCGTATTGTACAAACTTACCATTTCACCGTTGGCCGATGCATCGTTCTGACTGGCACCTTGCTGTTGCTGCTGATGCTGCTGCTGTTGCTGCTGCTGCTGCTGCTGATGCTGTTGCTGCTGAGGCTGGTTCGGCTGCTGGCCACTATTTGTAAGGGGTGGAGTGGATGGTGAGCAAGCATTTATGTTGGGCGGGGTGGACGTGGGTGAGCCTCCCGTGCAGCCTACACCGCCAACCGAATGTTGGTACATCATCGTATCACCTGGTGGCAAAAGCAGAAGGCACAGAACGAGTGTTGAATTTTTATGTTACGAAAAGCTAGAACTCCTCTTCTTCTTCACATCGCCACCCAGTTTCGGCTGGCTGGCCCGGATGGTTGGTGTAAAAACAGGTAAAAACAACCATCCAGACGTTCCTTTTTAGTTTAAACAAACAAACAGGCAGCAACCGTCAGCAACCGAAAAACATTTTCCTTCTTCTACCCCATAACCGTTCGACACCTTGCAGCCTTGGGGCGATCGTGGTCAAAAACAACCCTGAGCTGTGGGGCGACTCGCTACCGCCGATCTGGGCGAGCTGTGAGCGTTGCGAGCATGAATAATTTGGTGTCGATATGTAGTGTTTTTTTTCACCCGCTTTTCTGTCCATTTCTTAACCTCCCCCCCTCCCCGTAACCCCTAGTCGGAAGGTGTTAATGGGTTCCGCATACCGGATGGGCCCGTGCGTGCAGTAGTAAGTCGTGACGACCGTTTCCAAAAGCGCGGCCGTTCAGGGCGTAAGTGGTGTAGCGGCCAGCCACCGTACCGTGCCGTACCGTATCTGTGTGGTTCTGTTCTGTGTTTGACCATTAAGGTGAGGTTTTTGTGTGTGAGCTAGCCATACACCCCGGCGTTGGTCATTCTTTAGCATGACCTTGCAGCAAACGTGTTTTTAAATTAGGAAAAAGAAAGGACAAAACAGACCGATCCCAACTCCATTTTCTAGCTTACGGTTAGAGTTTTACATGCATAAAGAATGTGGCTTTTAATGATTTGTGTTTGAAACCTTAGGTTTTATTGGTTGCATCGGCGCCTAAATGTATGCAATGGGACGAATGTCAGAGAAGCTCAACTATTAATAGTGGATAATGACTGTCACAGGGATTGACAGATGAAACAAAGGATTAGTAGTGACACTCAAGCGATCGTCTTGTTGAGAGTTCAACCCAAAATTATAAGACTTGAAAATAGTTACATTCTATTTACAAACTAATGGCCAAGCTTTTATAAGACTGGTGAGCTGGTGGTAAAGTGTGAAGTTGACAGGGTTTATCAAATAAATAGATATTTACATTTACAGGAAACAATGAGTCATGACGCTACAACAGTAACGTGCAACAATAATCAAAATTAGAGTTAAAATTTTGTTTGATCAATTTCAATTATTAAATTAATTTTTTAATCGGAACTAAATGAAATAATAAACGCAGTGAAAGTGCAACGTAAAAACAAATCTTTTCTCCTCATTTGACTATGGCACAAAATGCTAGCTTTTAGAATTTGATTTTACCAGTAGTTGAATTGTTAGTCCTAAATACGAAGAGATGATCCAGATGGTTAGTCCAGGCAAATCCTCTTTCATTTTTGCATAGCTCAATGTCTATATCTTTATGTTCCTCGAGAAGATTCCTCGGCAAGAAAAACCCATTTATTGAATGTAACCTCAAATACAGTGAAAGACTACGGAATAAAAAATTCCCTTTTATATCTGAATGCCTTCTTCTTCTTCCTTGGCACTACAACCTCGTGAGGTCTTGGTCTGCCAGCTATTGCTAACTTTCTGTGACTAAGTTCCACGGATTACTTACCCGGCGTGCGGAATACGTTCGTGGTCTTCTTTCGCTTTTTCCACTTGGCTCGTCGATTTTGGAACCAAACCTAGGACCGGGGGAAGAAAAGTAAAAGAGGCAAATTTAGTACATCATCCATACACAACAGTCCGTTAGATCGGGTCCGAAAAGGCAATGTGATTTTAATAAATTGTAACTACCGCTTGACAAATCTAAAGTTCATTAACAGTTAAAATAATGTATACAGCGCGAATAACAACAGCCGCGTTGCAGTACATTCGAGCTACCATTGAGGGTTGAGGCAATAGTTTTTCTTTACCACCCCCGAAAAGGACATTTTTAATGCAGGAGAAAGAGAAAAACATCGCCACCAGGAACCAGGTCGATCGGTGGTGGCTTGATGATGCTGAGCATCGTAGTAAGCTGTGGGAGAACATTATTTTGTTTTGTTTTTTGTTGTTGCTTGTCGCACGGTGTTGTTGCTGTTTCCTATGTGTTGTTATCTCTTTTTAGAGGGTTTTTTTATATTCGTTTGCCAGTGCGTATCAACGGTTTGGTAATCACGTGCTATTTATTATTCACTGTTGTTTATCATTACGATTATGGTTATTATGTATGAAATTGCAGAAAATGGTACTACGCGGTTGGTTGTTACTACGACCAGCGTTATGAGGTTCAGTTCCCATCGGCTACGGTTTAAAGCGATGAGATGTGGTGTGAGATTACAAATGGGAAAAGGAACGAACAAAAAAAAAACAAATGGTTTAATATTTTGCCCAATGTGTGCCGCCCGCGAAGGGTGACAATGAGCCAAATGGTAACTCGAGTGTCAGCGACAGTGCAGTACGCAATGCACCGTGTACATTAGAGAACACACAGGGAAAAGCTGTAGTTGTGGCTGGTGGAAAAGTCGCTTTTCTAGGACGAACGGATCTGTTTTTTCCGACATAATTTTCACAGCCACTTTAGGTGAAGGTTGCTCCGTTCACCAAGTGCAGTGGGTAAACAATGATCTATGATAATGATGCCGGTTTATGGGTTCGACATTTGCGAAAAAGCAACCTCTTGGAGAATGAGGAAAAGAACGCACGTACTCAAAAACAAAACTCTGAATGAGATCTTGGCTTGGTTTCTTTTGCTTTCTTTGCCGATGTTTGCCATTACGTCTTATTACTACATTACACCACCATGCATGTAACGATCTACACTCTACTGGTACTCCGCTTGGTGTTGCTTTTTTTGTGGTTGTGGATGTTTTTCTTTGGTTGCTAAATTTAGCAAAGAATGTTTCTCCCTATTTGAAAATGTGTTCAAACACAACCAGTGTGTTTGTAAGGCCGGGCGAGCGGAGCTAACGAGGGATAAACTAATTCAACTTTTTAATCGAATGCACAGGGAGTCAAAAACTGCATATTATAAATTCATGATACCAGTATTTGCCGACGCACGCACGACGCAACAACGCTGTGTGACGATGCTGGCACAGCCCGACGGTTCTTAAATCCGGTCAAACGATGACCGTTTTTTTTTTCGTCTAAAACTGTGTGCAAGGCAGAAGGGTTTCGTTTGTTGATAAAGTTTGTTTTCATGCTTAATTAAATAACAATGGAGAGGCACGATTATTAACGCTTAATGTTACGTCCCAATATTTGTGTGATAAAGTACTTGAAGCTATTTGATTGATTGATAATTGATAGAATTAATTAAGTCTTGTTTAAAGAAACAAGACAGTTAGATTGTTCTATTTAAGAATTTTTCCATTAATATTAAGATTAGTCAACTGATGAAATGATTGTCAATTTTACACAATTATTAATATTACCACCAGAGAACCTATTGGACCCAACTACTAAGAGGAACGCTAGAAGGGAACAAATGCTTGATTTCAATTGTAACATATGCGCTCAAAAAGAAGGAGCGTCAGAAGAACCGCTACGTGGCATGATAAAACGTTCCCAAGAAATACGGAAAAAAGGGCAAAACATACAGACAACCCTAACAAGTTCGAAACAAAACAAAAACTGCATTTACCTAAAAAACCACCGTATCATCGTTTTATTGTATCTGATGAAGCATATTTTACCCTCGTTTACCCACCGATATGGAAATGAGCAGGAACTAATGAGCACCGGAGTCAAGGCTTGGAAAGGGTGTGTGAGCGGACACGGAGGGCACATCCTAGGCGTGAAAAGTCATCCGCACACGGCTTTGATTGACTTTCCAGGCTGGCAAGGTTGGCGGGAGATCGGCGGCTCTCGTTGTCCAAAGGGAATAGTGTGGCGAAATGGTGGCGAGGGGTGTACGGGAAAGTAATGTTTTTAATGGTGTTTAATGGTGGGTGTTTGGGTGATTTTTCATTGATTTTTGTAAGCCGTTTTAGGTTTGCCAACAGCCGGATGGATAAGCATAGTAATTGTTTGCTGACGTACATAAGGTGTGTGCATCACGAGTAAATTTTGGACCTTGGGATTGAGTGCTATCATGTATGATTTTGTTCTGAATAGGTTTATAATTTAATTTCTGTTTATTCAAGAAGATATTTTAATATAAAACGTACATCCAAATTTGAAGTCAAACTTAAAAGTTTTTGTACGGCTTTCTGACTTCTTTGACGTAGTTTAGTTGTAGCTGGATAGTCAGATAGATTCGCTATCCAACCTGCAGTGTGCAGTGGCTGCCATATTACAAGTAGGAGAATCTTCTATAATCAAAACATCCGTCACAACGCACGGAGCCAAAGCTGTGTAGAATTGTTATAGACCTTCTAATCATATACATCTCGATTGTCAGATCGCCTCAGGATAAACTCTTTTTGTTGGTATTAGCTAAATTTGGATTTGAAACTGAACTCGGGGTGTACGTCAACTTCTAGTGCTATGTAAAGAGGACTTTTTTAATGAACTCTTTGCTATGAGAATATTCTTGCATTCTTTTGCTTTCTTGGCCTAACGACCTCTTAGGTCATGCCTGCCATTTTTGGCCTACTAGCCTTATTGTTACCTACTAGTTGGATAGTAAGTCCTCATTATGGCGAAACGGCACAGATGAGACTTGAACCCCGGTTCTGCCGTGTGAAGACCGGCGCCGCTGTCACATCTACCACCGGGCCGCCCCGATGCTTGCATTATAAAGGAGAATTTTGACATGTTTGTAAAGTAATTCTAATATTTTAAATCGCTGCAAAAATTAAGTTAAGTACATTGAGTAAAGTAGCCGACATTCAGTTGGTGGGTAATGGTAATGCAACTGATCTTTGATACTTTTTTTGTAACAGTTCTGGACGGTATGTTAAAATTCATCTATCAGAAAATCATTGTCCTCAGAAAACCCAAATCTCTCTTTAGTCCAACTGTCTGTTTAATGTTACCTAAATGATGTGGCCCTGTACTTCTAGTAACTGATTTGCTTGAAGGTTGGAGTTTTAGGAGCATGGATTACTTCCTCGTTTATACAACAACCTCGAGAAGCTTTAGACAAATATTTCAGCATATCTTGAGTGAATTTACCTGTAGCTACATAAACAGTGCAGCATTAGTACTAATGTTCTGAGTTAGATTCGATACTTGTCTCTTCGTGAAACTTGCCCCATTGACTGAACCCGAACACTTGTACTATTTCTAATAGCATCGGATAGTGTGTTATATTTGTAGTTTACTTAATAGTTTAATCTATATTCCTTAGACAGAATCTCGTCCTGTTAGATGGTATATTCCATTGAAATATTCTTAAAAGTAAAGCTCCGATAATGCTCAGTGTGTTGAACAATTCCACCGTTCTTCAGACCCATTTACTTCGAACATTACAATCCAGTGTTGACTACGGTACTACAGCCAGGAGAATCTTCTATGATCAAAACATCTGTCGAAACGGATGAACGAAGCTAAGATCTTATGGAGATCTTATGAAATATGGAGTCTGTGTACTGATTTACGGTCATAGTCGGACAGAAAACTGACGATTTTCTCTCATCAGCGGCCAAGAGAATAACGGAATTTTGGCTAATTTTTGGTGACATCTTACGATTATGCAGCGATTTAGACGGACCAGTCTCCGGAAGCCAATGTAAAAGATCTTTTAAGTCGTTCGCGAACGGACGTTTAAACGTCTGCACGGAATTACAAGAGGATTAAGCCAAGACTCTGAAGTGGTTGTGGCGATGAAAGAGTAAATTTCGATGTCCACATTTTAGGTACAAAGTAACAACTTTAAATAACGCATTGAAAACTGTTCCACAGAAATTATTCAATTTACAGTAGTGAAATATTTTTTCATTGAAATCATTATCCCCCTGTTCCATTGGCCAACCGGACATTCGGGCCGAATCTTCGTTCCCCATATTGCCTCAACAGTGAGCCTTCTACGGTTGGTTACTCCCACCGGAAAATGATGCAGAATGCGAAGTGGGGCGGCTTTATCCATTGACCATGCGTGTGCCCAATAATAGTACATCCCAAATCAAAACCATCCTGCTTCTTCATGATCCCCGGTAGTATACGGTAACAGCGCACCCTTCGAAAGGTAATTTATGTCTCACTCAGCACGCGAAATGCGATAATAATGTTGTCAAACGGAAAATCATTTCTCACTCGCTGCCCCGTTTATGGACAAATATCGCCGGTACGGAATGTACGGTGTGCCAGAGCATCCGTTTTGGGATGTGCAAACACACAAGCGTACAACCATACCATACGCCGCAGGGAGAGTGTGGTCCCATTTCGGCCATCAGCGGACCAGGGGAATCCTTTCCATTTATCTCCGACACTCTTTTGATGATGATGATGGTGGAGTCCGAATGATTAATTACCCGTCTCATTACTCCCGGTGTTTGGATACAACATTACGGGCATCCGAGCATCTGAGTAGTGTAGTGAGAGGGTCTGTGGATGTTTATGGTTGCATCCGGTTGGGTAAAGGATGAGTTTTAGCGCGAATGTGTTGTAGAACTGGTTGAGCTAAAAAGTCTTTTCCGAAGAGTAGAGATTATCAACTACATATGTTTAAGATTTTGAGCAAAAGTATTTTAAACTAGTCTTTTATATTGGTTTTTCGCGGACAATAAATCCTCACGCAGCTCATCGTTCCACGCACAATAGCTTTCAATAGAAACCATTACTGCGATCAGTACACTTTTTACTGAAGTATTATACTAAAAACGCTTTCTTCTAGTGCTGTTTGTCTGCTTCATTTGTGGCATGTACTCGGCCAGGATGGCAGACGATAGACGGTTTTATTTACCTCGGAGTGTCACCTTACACACTACCAACCGCCGAACCATTACGGCCGTGCGCGATGGTAGTGATAAAATATTGGCCCTCCATTTCTAGGACTTTACTGTTGACTTTCAGCCTTACCCTGGCTGGCTGTTGATATTTACGTGTGTTCGTGCCGGCCCGGGTAGGGGGGATTTTGGATTTGTTGCTTTTTGCGGCCAGAAAAAAAAAGTACCAGACCTAGAGGGTACTAGAACGTTTCCCAATTCCCACCGGGCGGTTCCCGGTGAGGTTACACGTAAAACTACTTTGGCTCCGACTGAAATATAAATGATGGAAATAAAAATCTATCTTTGCAAAGAAAAAAAGAGCAACCAACCAACCGTCGCTCTCTTAAACTGTGTGCTGGTGGTTGTGTTCGGTTGGCATGCCTTCGAACGGTCATATCCTTACGGTGGTGGAGAGGTAAAGTGAAAACTCCGGGAAACTGGGCATATAATCTGTAGCGATTGTTGAATGTTTTGGGATGGAATTTGTCCAGTAAGGACGAAAGGAATTTTTGGTGGCAAAATAGATAGGGATAGGCAACAAACGGTGACATTCGATGCGACGTTCCCGGAACACTTCAACGACCATCATCCATCTGTGAAAAGTGACGGATGATAGTGATGGAATAGGGTTTAAAAATGTATGTACAAGAAAGCGCCACTAGTTCGTAGGAAACGGTAACAAACGGTGTTTTCTGCTAAGAAAACGGTGCCGCTATTGCGGTTCTTGACGTCCAATGACATTCAAAAACGGGCGGAAAACATTCCCCAGAGAAGCTGGCAAGTTGCATGACACAAACATTCTTTGTGCATTACGGCTTACGGTAAAACAATGGAGACACCTGTTTGGTATTGCAAAGTTTATGCTTCTTTTGTTTACTTTCTTATAAATAAATTCTTTTGTGCTGAAGTTTTGCATTTTAACAATTGTTTCAAGTAGTTAGAATTATGTTTAACTATTAAGGATTTCTTGAAAGGATATTTAATTTAAAAATTCCGGTGATAATACCATTACCAAATGCCTTTATGGTCTTGAAATTGGCTTAAAGGGTAACATTACGTGGAAACGTGTTCATGAAACAGCTTGTTTCTAAAAACCTCTCTCTCTTTGTTTACCAAATTTACCGACGGCATTTGGGCAGGATCCTTACAGCAGTTAAACTGGCCAGTGAATCGAACGGGCTGGACCTGTTTTAGACCCGGTTGTTGGTGCAAAAGCAAACCACACCGATCCAAATGCTCGCACACCAGTCACGTGGAATATGGATGAGTAAATAAAGCTGAAACTAATAAATATTTTGGCAGGTTGGTGTGAAATTGTGTACTAATGACGCTACCATGTCGTGTTGGTGCTGCTGCTGGTGCTTCTGATGACCTGCTTTGTTTGGTGTTCGGAAGGTTGCTTTCAGTTTGTGGCCTTTTTCAGTGTGTTTCTTCCATGTTTTTTTTTTGTTTTTGCTGCCGTTGTGTGGTGTTGTATTTCTTCTGCGCAACCTCCTAAGCAGTGGTGGTTGAGAGGTTTTTGGACTGAGATGGGCTGAAGCTGAAGCCTAAGATGGCGCAAAGTTCGGAAGCTGAAGCATTTTATGTTTTAGAACATTGCCGCTCACCAGTGTGCGGGCGAAGTTTTCAAATAATGATTAAAAAACGAATGGAATGTTAGAATTTTCGAACAGTTGTATTGGGTGTAAGATTGCAAAGCGAAGACTAAAAGTGTTCGATTGATGATTAGAACTAACTTAATTGAGATAACACAAGCAATGTTTTTGCAATAGGTCGTCGCTTAATAATTAAAAAGAGGATTAATTTATAGGGTATTTGAATAAATTTAACGTGTCTAAATTGGTTTATATTTTTCCTTAGATTAGAGGTATTGGACACACTATCTGTCCATCAAAATTGGGATACACTGATTGTTGCCTAACACAGTATAGTACAGGAATACTTCTTCTTCTTTTCTTTTGGCACTACAACCTTGTGAGGTCTCGGCCTGCTATTTATAGCTTTCGTGACTTAGTTTTACCCGTAGTTAGATAGTCAGTCCTGCGTACGGGGAGGCGAACCTCGGTCCTGCCGTGTGGAGACCGACGCAGCTATCGTATATACCACCGAGCCGTCCCTAGTACTGGAATACAGTAAATACAAATTAGACATGAACTGGAGACTTCGACCCATTGTGACATCTCTGCGAAAGGTCAAGAATTGTAGTCTGAAAATGTCTACGCATTAACAGGTCCAAATTTCTCGCATTTATAGTTGTAACAAAAGCTACAAAAGATAACAATAAAACAGTTTTTGATGCCATGATTTGATGGGGTACTGTAGCATCAGCTTGCTCGAGAATACACGCAGGATTGAAAGCAATTGTGATTGATGCTTATGGTGATTATTTTGAGTGAATCTTGTTGATAATATTGTAATTTGCCACGTTTGTAACTTTTTTCTCAATTCTTTAAATTGAATAGCTACAAAGAAGTTTCTCTCTTACGAAACTGTCCGTATACTTTGTAGTAGTAAAATATCCTATACAAAAGATCACGCGAATCATTACTATAATCAGATTAGAACGTTTTGTATAATTGTGTCGCAAATATAAACTCCTATAATACTCTCAGATTCGAAGGTACTTTCCACTTGACGATAAAATATCTCAAAAATAGTTGAAGACAACTCATTCGGTGATTCTTTTACATTTTTATTGCTGTTTATTTATTAACTTTAACGTTCGATCGATGTTTTTCTATAAAGTTTTGATCATATTCTAGTCTAGGTTTAGGTTTCTCAACCTTAAAGTTTTTTAGTTGTAATATAATGCAGGAAATAGTTAGAAAAAGATAATAATTACGAGTTGTATTACACTTATAAACAAATCATACGAGCGTTGAAATATGTGATTCAAAAATATAGATAATGCAGAACTAATAAAAGTAACTTTATTTTAATATTTTTATCTATCATAGTTGAATGTGGTTGATAATGTTATAGTTTGATTATTTGTTCAGCTTACAACAGATTGTTTATTTTATTGTAACTTAAATTTATTCTACTCCTGTCAAGAATATCCAGCTACACAATACTCACAATTTGTCTACCAAGATACCTTTAATATGACCCATTAATGGTAATCAAGAACAAAGAAAATTCTAAAAATAGTCCAAATATCTTGAAACGCAGTATCTGGCTTCTTTAAAGTGTGAAAACAAATAAGTGATAATTAATTCTGCACGAGCGATTAAAATTTACAACGCAAAACGTACGAGCTATTGATTCAGCTTAAAGCTCCCGTCACTGTCAAATAAAATTCTGTTTTAATTGATTTTAAGCAAAACTTTTCTTCCGTACCAACAAAACGAGCGTCTTGTGCAAGAAGTAATACAGTGACACAAATGCCAAAGCCAGATGAAACGAAAATCTTGTCGGTTCTAAAGCAAAACAAAAAAACTGCCGAAAACTTCTTTTTCCATTACCATCACATCAACTCCAATAGAAGAAAAAAACGAAGATTTTCACAAAGAAATGTTCTTCTATCTTGCTGCAAAATGGTTCCGTCAGCTGAAGGAAAACACAGACACACACTGTATGTACAGGGCCATCCTACGACCGAATCAATGCGAATGGGCCGCGCATGCTTCTGAAAAATTCATTCTACGTTTCGACGTGAGCTCCCCTTCGCCCTTCGCGAGCGCGCACCACTCGACGCTACTAAGCATGGTTTGGGGTGTGGATTGTCCAAAATGGCGAAAGCTGGAACACTTCCAGCCGAGATTTTCCACTTCGCGCTCTTTCTAGCTCATCTCATCCCGAAACGATCCAGCGAAAGGATGGCCGTTCGGAAATAGGAGCGAAACCTACGTTCTGAGAATGTGTTGGTGATATCGGCACCCTGGAGCACAAACTAACACAGATACGGTGCTGCCGTTGGTGGTTTCAATTTTCCAGCAATCGCTCAATTGGGGCTGAAGTTTGAGGCGTTGCTATCGCGACGGTACCAGGTGCCTTGACCGTTGGGAAGGATAAAGGAGCAGCATTTCGTTCGAAATTGTTAAGGCAACGCCGTACGCTGCCAGATGCCAATTTTGACGGTAAGATTTCCGGCCGAAGGACACTTGAAATGGTTTTCGAAATGTGCGATCCGCTTCGCAAAGGATTCAGTGGTGGGTAGAGCAAAGAGTTATTGGTTAACTTTTGCTTTGAACGAGTTATCAGAAGGGTTTAAATGTTTAAGGATTTCGTCTTATCGTTTTTAACTCAAAATTCTTCATTATCGTAGGTAGGCCTCGCGGTATTCTGTACGTAATGTTAGAAAACATACGCATCTAAAAACAAGTATAGCACAGCTTACGTTTGTAGCTGCAGTTCTGCAATATACAAACTTACACGTCCAATAAATAAAAGTCACAATTTTGATGGTCCGTGGTAATCCAAAAAACTAACAAAAAAACCAAATTAAAATAACAAATAAAACATAGCTTCGTGTTTGTCGGTTTCGGGTGTCATTGTTAGTGTGTGAGAGGAGATGTCACGAGTCACGTTGTTTTGACTTTTGTTTTGAATTTCTGCTACCAACGCACACAACGTAGCCGCTCGGTAAAGATCAAACGCGAGTGTTGAGTTGTTTGTTAATGGTGGCGTTAAACATACGGCTTTCGGCAAAGGAGGGACCGTTTGAGAAGAAAAAGAAATTCAAGAAAAGCTTTGGGGTTTTAGAGACCCACAAACTTTAATTTTAAGATGAAGATTTAGGTACATGTTAGTGATGATGAGCTATTTTAAATGAAAATAAGAGTTTAAAGAGAATATGTATTAAGAAAAGCATACTATTATATCTTCGTTATTATAGAAACTTTTCCAAGACGGAAGAAATATGTAAATAAAAATCAAAATATTAGGTTTAAACGTAAAAATTAAATCATAAATCATATTCTAACATCGGTTTTGCAACCAACCGCAGTTGTATGTAATTGAAATTAAATAAAATCAATGATGATGGATGAATATTCATAAACAACAAGGATACTCTCACACGTTCCGAGCCCAACTCAATGTGAGCGACGAATCGTTGGAATCTTTATTTGCATAAAACCATAAAACCCTCTCCTGGGATGGAGCTTTTTAATGGATTTTAAAACGAACGCGACTCCACCGAGCGCAAGTACAAAACGCCGCAACGCTACTGATTGTAACCTTCCCGTTTGGCTGATTGCGACGGGCTTGGGGTTTGAAAAATATTTCTAAGAAACGGACGTACTTCAGGCGCTTCGGTTGATGGAGACGCTTGGTAATTGACGATAATTGATTGATTGGTTTCCGATTTTGAAAGTTTAGAAAATGGCAGACCGGAACCGATCCGATTGCTTAGCTGAAGTGGATCTGCCAGTGAGTGCGCGAGTCCTCTTATGATGGTTGTGATACGGTCTCGAAAGAGGTAGCTCGAGAACGCATCGGTCGTTGGAATTCCGTCACCGACAATCAGTCATTCGTATGACACAATCCAGCCTGAAAGCCTTTCACTGTTACCGCCTCACGGGTTTGGTTTGAGTGGGTTGGGAAATGCTTCGTTTAAAGCGTGCACACGTGATGCTGATCAGCGTATCGGTAGCATGGAAATGTTCCTTCGTTGCCTGGCTCACTCTTTCACCGTAGTATTGTGAGGACGATTGACAAACGTATCTCCAGCATACTATTCATTAGCTAAGAAACAAAGCGATTCGGAAACAATGGCCGCGTTGGAGCTGGGAAATCTTGCAAGAAAACTTCCACTTTTCCTCTGCACTGCTAACATTGAAGGCAAATGAAGGCTTTCCTCAAGAAGTCAACACCTTGGAATAATGGATGGTAGGTAGCAGCTAGCAGGCAGCTTAGCAAAGGCAAGCTTCCGAACCGAACCGAACCGAAGCGTCTTTGGTGTTCCTTGGGCCATGTCATGGTTTGTCTTAGACTATTGATGGTGGATACCTGGCGAAAATCCCCGTGCGTCAAAAACGCCTTGCGCTCGAACGTAAAGCATTCTCGGTGCTGTGTGAATGTATTTATTATCAATTTTCCTGAAAGTTTCATGCCACTAATCCTCGCATGAATTAAACCAGATTAAAAGCTTGCCGTTTGCCGACGACGACGATGACGCAGGTGTACTGCGTGTACCGTACTGCTCCCGAACCAATGCTTTACGATGACTGGATCCGTGAATGAACGGTTGAACTGAAGCAGCTAAGATGGTGGCAGTCGGCCCGAGCTGCAAGTGAAACTTCTTGATGATGATTGTCTTCGGTGTGCGTAATGTTGCAAACGATGGCAGTGCGAAGATTAGAACCCTGTACAATGGGCCACTTTCTTACACTTTTCGGATAGCGGGGTCGGTACACACAGGGCAGGGTGGGTGGTGAAATTGAAAACAATTGACTGGTTGTTTTAATTTACGTGAGCTGTTTGCATAAACGGCAGACCATGGGCGGTGAGCGAATGGTGCGCGTTGAGAATATGTTTGGGTTGATTTCTCAAAAGGATTTTTAGAATGACTGCATTTTAATGAAGTGCATTTAGTAAGTGAAAGGAAGATGGGTTCGCTGAAAGATTATCATTGTGTGCTAATGTGCTTTTGTAGGATTCTATCTTGGAAGAGAAAAATCTAAAGATCGGAGTCTTAAGAAGGGTGTCTTAAGGCTTTGATTCAGAACTCTAGGGATTAGTTGATTATACATGGAATAACAAGTAAATGAAGCTGTATTTTTAAAGCAAAACATTTTTTAAAGAAATATTGGGGTCCAGATTTTACAGCCACATTTTTTCTACGTGTTTATTTAAAACAAACAATCTTTTTTTTTTAATGCGAGTTTGTAAAATTGGTATGTCAGTTGTCATCTTCTTCGGGATATATATTTTTCAGTTTAACTGCTGAGACTACTGAGATTGTTTACAGGAGGTGACTTACTCAAGGCTTAAGTAATCATAGATCTGATTTGAAGGATTTAAAGTACGATTTATCTGTCATATCATGTTTGAGCTATCAATCGCTATCCCAAATAGGAGGACTTCCAAATCCATAGTCAGTTGTAACAACTTCTCCTTTCTAAAGAACAGAGAGATAATCAAATTGGGACCAGGTCACCAATCCTATTCCAGGAAACTTAGTCCAGAGTTTCATTCCTTCATTCATGGTCGCATACGATCTTTACCAGGTATTAACTGGATGTGTAAATTGGTATGTCAGTTGTCATCTTCTTCGGGATATATATTTTTCAGTTTAACTGCTGAGACTACTGAGATTGTTTACAGGAGGTGACTTACTCAAGGCTTAAGTAATCATAGATCTGATTTGAAGGATTTAAAGTACGATTTATCTGTCATATCATGTTTGAGCTATCAATCGCTATCCCAAATAGGAGGACTTCCAAATCCATAGTCAGTTGTAACAACTTCTCCTTTCTAAAGAACAGAGAGATAATCAAATTGGGACCAGGTCACCAATCCTATTCCAGGAAACTTAGTCCAGAGTTTCATTCCTTCATTCATGGTCGCATACGATCTTTACCAGGTATTAACTGGATGTGTTCCTCGACGCCTCGTGTTGATCCTCGGTCGCTGACGAGTGGTCTAACCATCGTATCCTTTCGGTTTTCCGATCACTCCGGCCACCGTCATGATATCAACTGGACTGTCTTAAAATGTAGCAGAGACTGATAAGGAAAAACCGAGGGTTTGGATATATTATGGGCCCCAGGATCATATCTCCCGTCCAAATGGTGCAGGAGAACTTGGTCAAAAATTGTGTTGCTATACAAAATTCTTAATCAACACTGTTCATATCTATGAGATAGATGGTGTTGAAGCAACTAGGGGTGTTCGTGAAAAACTGCATTTGTGGCAATAGGCCTATCGTCGAGAAGGGGTCTGAATATTTACTGGAAAGAATTTAATGTCTATTGGAGGATCTTTTTCGATCTTTATCTGGCCCAGACGGAATATCAACTGACCGCTAAGACATTATAAGAGCAATATTTCTGTTAACAAATTCCTTGGCTTAGTTATCTGCTCTGAGTATGCGCGAGTTAGCGTGGTACTAATTTGGAGAATTCGTTTAATTGAAGATAAAATTACATAATTCACTTAGTTCCAAGCAATCAATCAGGCAACCCAATTACGAGTCCTCAGAAAACAGGTTTTATATGGGAGCTGTCAAAATCTCCTTTTTAGTAGTTGGTCGGAAGGCTTGTAATAGGGTTTTTGTCTGTTTGCTTGCTTCCGTTAGTATATGTTTCCTTAAGCTTACATGCTTTTTTCAGTGTTTGTTTTAATCTTTTAGCTGTAGCACTTTATTTCTTTAAATAAATCTAGATTGATGTATGCAGTACGAATGCTAGTGAACTCCTGACGTTCAACTTCTTGACGACTTTCTGTCACTGTCATCGACAGTGAAGCTGTGTATACACGAAACATCAGTCAAGCATACACCATTATTATTTATAAATTACGAAAACTAGTTCTTAAGTATATTCATAGGTTAGTACTATGAACACTTCTAGAGACTTTTGTGAGTTTAATGTGGTTAGGACGAAGTGATATTAACCTACTTAAGTCGTAGTTGTTAATTCCAAGAGTCCGGCATTGAATCTCATCTGGATTGTTTCCCTGTACACAGGATTGAGCATCCATTTACGAATAAATCAAGGTAGGGAAGATATAAATAGAAAGCCTAGACGTCTTGAGAATTTCATCACGATCCAGTTGAAATTTAAAGAGAGTTTCTGTGTATTTGTTGAATCGCGTATCTTCAACTCTATCATTTTGATAACGATCTAACTATTCTACTCTAACAGTAAAAAGGGGATTTAAAAAGAAGATCTAATATTAAGTTAAGTACTATTACATGACACAGGCTCTAATTGTCCCACTAATCTAATAGTTATCCATAATAGGAGTCCACAATATTCCAACGCATTACACCTTCATCAAAATGTATCTCCAGCACAACGATGGTGACCATCGCTATGCGTGCAATCGATTGTCAGTCAGTGTGTGTGCGTGCGTGCGTAAGCGCCGTACCGATTCGGTTCGTTATCGGTAAAATCCGGCCGAATGTTTTCAATTTGCATGTTATTAATAAATAAACAATAAATCGTACGCCTCAATAATACTTTTATTACACTTTCATTACCTTACACTTCGGGCAGGATTTGGATGAGGAGGGTGGCGGTGGTGGTGGCAGACTTCCACACAACATTTCCCGCAACGATGCGACGACCCCGGCCAGCATTAGGGAATCTGTCGATCCCAAACAAAACCCTCATCAACACGCTTTTCCCCCAATTTTCGGCATAACCAACGTTCGCTCAGCGGGAAAACCGTTCAACGCCCTGTCACTGCAGGAGCAGACACATTAGCCGGGCTAAAAAGGGGCCAACCGTACAGGGATGGACACAATGGAGTGGGTTTTCGGGGAAGGAATTTGTAGCCTGTTTATTTTTGGGCTTCGGTACACAATATCCTGACTAGTAAATAATGAACTAGTCACTGTTTTCCCGTTGAGGCACAGTGGTAAAAATAAGGTTGAATATGGTTCATTTGTTGGAATGTTTACATCCGATTAAGAGCAAGGATTTTTTTGTGGAGTTACAACTATAAAATAATGTAAAATTTTAGCTGGAAAAGCTATTTTTAATGAGGTAACTTCTTAAGTACGATTTGGAGAACATGATTCCTCCAGGTTTCATGGGAACCTTGATTATATTAGCTATTATTACACCAGCTAGTTTCCTAGTATCGGTAATATGTGCTCAATGACCTTCTTATGTTTACCATCAACTTTAAATAATTCACCCATTGTTCCTATTTCAGTAATCAAATGACACCCACCACCGGCAATGACTTGCGCGACAGACAGACAACGGTAAAACCATCCACTGTTCGCCCACTGATGTCCTATATAGAGTATGGCGGAACCAACCATGGGGTGTCGTACGCACGGGAGCCTCGGAATAAATCTTTTCCTTCGTGCTAAATCTATTCGGGATTAATAGCACATTACTAGCCGCACTATTTATCATGTTGGGAAAATCTTTGCCACTTGTTCTTTCCTCTCCCCAAACCACATGGGCTGGCTGGCTGGCTGGCTAGGAGACTGGCTAGGAATAGACGTGCCATGTCCTTTGGGAAGAAAGCCTTTCCCTGTGTGTTACCCATTTTCTGGTTGTTGGCCCGATCTTGCGACGAGGAAAAAACAAGGAACACAATGAGCCGAGACTAACGGTGACGGTCCGAAGGAAAGTGAAAGTAATACAGTGGTGGCGGTGTAAATAGGATGACTTTTTGATTCGATTCCTGTCCCAGCTTATCCCAGGCATCGTCACCCTTCCCATCTGCTCGTCATCAGTTTCACGGCTAATTTCCGCTCGTTCGACCCAAGCCCAAGAAAGGGACGAAGGAACGAAGTTGTAGGGGACCTTCGCATGCGAGCGCCGACATCGGTCGTGTATGGCGGTGCGAGATTTAGAGTTGTTTTCCTTGTTCCACCGCATTCGGTGTCAGTGCGGGTGCGGGTTTGCTATTATTTATTAAAATCGTTACACCATTTCCGAATTTGCTTCTTTTGCACGGTGTGTTTACCGATTTCCCGAAAGGGGCCGATTGTAGAAGGTTTGCGGAGTGATGCGAGCTGTATCGATTGGAACAAAGTGACACCAAAAGTGTTACAGGTTGTTTAAATTTTACACATAACCGAACAAATGGTTGCCATAATGTCAAAGCCGCCGGTGTAAGAATGTGTGAAGAAACCATACACAGAGTGGGTCTGTTTTTAGTTGGAAAAATTATATTAAGTTATCACAAACTGTTACCCCCATCGGGACAGCGTAAAACAAACACACCCATCCGAACCCTTTCCAAGAATTAAGAAAAAATAAACAAACCACCAAACAAGAATTCATCCTACGCACAGCGGGCACAAAATAACAGGTGGACAACTTGTCAATTGCAGCGAAGTTACGTACCGGAGAAAAAACAAATCTATTTTCTGTTTATTTGCTGTTTTTATTAAATTTCGCCACGTGTCCCGTATTATCGAGGTGGTTTCGCACGGTGCCACACGCCGCTGATGCTAGACTCGTGTGCGTGGTCGTGTTTTATGGCGCGTGCAACAAGCGCATTCGTTGGTTGGGGCTGAGAGATTGATATTACGTTGTAAGGACCAGCTTAACCTTCCTGGTTGGCTTGCGGGGGAAAAAAACACTCACTTCAATGTTCAACGGAAATATGTAATAACACACCTGTGCTGTTTGAAGTTTATCATACGCTTGGAAACCTTTTTTGGCAGATAACATTAAGATAAGTCGAGAGAAGGATGCGTTGGCTATTAGAGCAATAAAAAAGAGGCTTGTTTTTAATTAGAACCGCTTGTCTTTAGAATCACGTGCCAGTAGTATTTTGATCAAGGGTATTAGTGTGAGAGAAATTTATCTCATAAATGTGTGATGTTATCGCCCATTTTAAAACATTTGTTAAATAAATGCATCATAGTGTATGAAATTGTTCTTGGTTTCTGTTGTTTTTTTTTTGTATAATTCAAACTTTTAGTGTAAAGAATGCACCTGGTGGTTTCTTATAAGTTTATCTTGTGTATAAGTTTAGCCAGATGTCAGTTAAATAAACTTTATGAGTAAATCACCTCGATCAACTCTACACTCTGTATGTTTATTAATGCTTTTTTGTATTTTTTACTGAAATTTTTAGCATTAGCTGAAATTGCAGTAATGCTTCCAGTAAAAGAATGTTTACTGAATCTTTCAGTAATGTAATTCTTCTGAAAATTTTAAACCACTTTCCGTTAAACAGACAAGCTTATATTTTTAATAAAACTTTACGAAACTAAAACAGTATAACAAAGGAAAAAAATATACATCTAGGCAATATAGTTTATATGGGGAACCACCGTAGTTTTAGCCGTAAAACGTGATCATACTTAGGTCTAAAAAAAACTGACTTAGGTCATCATAGACAGTGACAATAACGGGTTGGTACTCTTAGCGTATCATCCTGTTAGCATCCCTCCAAAAGTATTCCTAACAAATTCTCATAATTTTTTTAGGATTCATGGATGTACGGTAATTGACTTTGGGATTCAAGAATCTAAGAGAATTCATGATTTTTTGAGATTCACGAACCTTTCGCAAGTCGACTCGTGATTTGAATGACTCTTCACTAAAGATTCATATAATTGACTCTCCGCATAGGATTCTTTAAGCACAACACTAGTCCGAACCGTTCCTCCGTAAAGCAGACTGACCATCCAACTGCGGTGGCATCAATAAGTCTAGTAAGCCATTAGAATGCCGGTATAACCTTGCAGATCGTTGAGCCAAAAGAAGAAAAAGGGTCTTTCCAGCAGTTTTACATTTTGATAATCAGTAATTGTAGCAAAAAGATTCTGGAAAGGACTTAAGTCCTTAAGGATGCTCCTTTAGAAAATCTGCGTATTTCTGTACTGTTGGACATCATAGTAACTTTCTAAGCAGAGTTATCGAAATATCAAATACAATTTAAAGCATTGCTCTTGATGTTGGTTAATAGCTGTTTGTAAGGTATCATGAAGACATCCACCAAAGATGTTTTAGCTACTTAACGTTGTCATTATTTTAATCATAACTTTAATTACATATAAGTACATGGTTGTTATAAAACATTACATGTTGCTAAGTTTTACGTCCTGACTCGGTGGCGGAAAGGATAACACGGACGTAATTATGTACAGTTTAACCCAACGATACTTTATTTCTCTAACACCGGACTCGACACATACAACACGATAGCACAGAGAGTTAGGTTTGGGCACGTCCTTTCAACTCGTTGGCTCAGGGCAGAAGCCTCGTATGTCTCGCACCAAATTATACTCGATCCTCGAAGGAGAATTAAAGCTTCGGGAGCCGAGGCTAGCGCCTTCACGCAGGTTCATCTGGCTGCGTTCTGGAATCTGCATGCGGCTCCAACACTATGAAAATATACCTTTTTGGGAAACATTGGTTTATCCATAGATATAGTTCATAACCATATCGTTCAGTCCTGTATCAAAAGCTACGTGTAGTGCAGACAATAACAGCAATAGGTCACAGCAATACTCTCGGCTTGGGTGTTCATAAAGCAAATTTAGAATCTTCGGTTAGTCAGTAAGTAATCCAAGTTCGCCTGGTTCAATCCTCGGACTTACCCATGCTAAGTCCTCGATAGGTCTGAATCAAGCATTAAAATCTTTTAAGTAATTCAAATGATCATGATCAGTACAACGTAAAGGTTCTAAGATATGAGTATACATACATCTGGACAGTGTGACTATTTGCGATCTAAATTGAATAATCTACTTGTATTATGGCCCGGGCGGTCCGGTGGTGATGCGACAGCGGCGCCGGTCTTCACACGGCAGGACCGGGGTTCAAGTCTCATCTGGGTCGTTCCCCCATAGTGAGGACTGACTATCCAACTATGCGGTAACATAAGTCTAGTAAGCCAGAAATGGCAGGCATGACCTTAAGAGGTCGTTAGGCCAAGAAAGAAGACTTGTATTATGGCATTTTGTTTTAGATAAAAGATTTATCCTTCAAAAACTTGAAGAAGGCGGAATGACACATATAATAAGGACCACATATCTGCGACAATCTTTAATTTAATTATACTCTAAGTTCACCTTCTCTCACAACTGTTTTATCAAACAAATCATGTCACGCTACCGAAACGACGATATCAGCGGGTTCACCTGATATTTTGCGTGAAGCCCACAAACAAAACCAAAAACACGCGGGGCGAGAACATAACGACACTTCGGAACTAGGCTGACCAGACTGACCACCATCGGTAAAACCACACACGCATACACACATCAAACCGGTCACTGCAATCGGGTGAAACTGGATTGTCTGTCACCAGAACCTGCCGGCCCTTCACCATCGATGGGTCCTTTTTATTTGCCCTGCGCGGGGATTGCAGAGATCGAATATCATATCGACCACATTGGAATCGCGGTGGCTCGGACGATCCGATTACAGACCGACACCGATTCTTCGACCCCCGAACTGGAATTCCTCCCAGTCGAATCGGTTATGAATTCTGGTCGGTCAATTCGGAGTCAAGAAGTCCCTTTTGTTGTTATGGGATGTGTGTGTCTGTGTGCTTTTTGTTTTTGGTTTGGGTCTTATTCCTTCTTATCGTCACGTCACCTATGTTAGGTGCCTTCGCTGACTGCAGACGGGTTTGTACTTCGGAATGACAGCAGTGCGGTTTGAATTTTTGGTATCGGTTGATTAACCACCGTGCAATGACCTCGCCACGAGACGAGAAATTGTCGTATGGAACGTGTTTTTATTCTGATACATTGGTTTGTTTTGTTTTTCAGTGCTCTCAACCAAAAAGTGACGCTTTTGCAACTAAAAAGAGAATAGTTTTGTTATAAAAAAAAAATAATTAAAGCTGTTACGGCATTTCCTGATGACGCTGTAAAGTCAGGCCTGATGTAAAGCATCTTTAATCTACGTTCCACCATTCTACGTACGGTACAGCTCGAATGGTTTACACTGGGAGGAATTTATTTATGCACAGGGATTTCCAAAGCCTTCCCTGCTCACGGGAACCCGAGGATTAAGTGCAGGAATTATTTCCGCATATAAATTGACATTGCGGGGATTTGGGGAACAACAAACTAATGCCACACATTCACCACGTCCAACTACCACGTGCGCTACCATGTGCGCGCTTCCAACGAATCGAAGAGTGTATGAGAGAGATAGAAAAAAAAACTCCGCCTCACTCGGTCGGTTTGAATGATAAGGACCGAGGATTGGCAGAAGCTTCACGCGAAAGAATCCTTCCTGGTCTAACAAATAGAGCGGTGACCGTGCCGGCCTGTGCAGTCAGGATGTGTAGAAAGTCCTGACGCCTGAATAAAATCCGGCGAACAGAGAAAAACAAAATCGACAACTCAAAACCAACAGTCGTTCGGGCTGTAAACTCCGGCTTGTGCCAAGAGTTTACTATCATTTCTCACGATTTACCCGGTCCCGGCTTTGGCCTGTTGACCCCCTCGGAGATCAACGACGACGGTGCCTTTATTTGCATGCGGCCTGTTGTTGTTGTTGGTTGCCATCCGCCCATTGGGGGTTTTCGGTGGGCCATAAATCGCTCCCAAGATCCCTGCTGTTTGCATATTCTTGGGGTTTGGTTTTTTATTTAGGCTTGGTGGATGACTATGTTGAGTTTTCGTACATGTTTGTTGTGTTGTTTTTTTCTTGCTGTACTTATAAGGTAGTAGTATTTAGGAAAAAGAAGACCAGAAACCAAAATAGTGATTGTGTTGACAGCAAAGACATAAAAATGAAAGTTGTTGAATGGTTGGGAAAGCCTTTTCCTTGTTTTTGCAGTCGTTTAACCAAACAATTTATATATTATTCACATGAAAATGGCTGGAAATTCTTAAGGATTTGAAATATGAGTTCAAAAATGTGGATCTCATAAGCGGGATTGAGAGAAACCTGGTGGACTCTGTAAATATTCTAAAACACATGGAGTAAAATCTTGAAACCACTCATCATTTGATAGAGGGCATAATGATGACATTTGTTTTAACTTAAAATCAATAGACCACATTTGCAGACATGTTCAAAAATATCTTAAGGAAACAAAGATAAAAGAGAGAGAGAGAGAAAGAGATTTAAATTTAGTGTAATACTTTTGAAAAGTTGTATAAATGAAAACGTATGCGAGAAAATGATCGTTCGCTTAGATTTTACTTGGTGACATGGAGCTGAGTGATTCAACATTTCTTGACTCTGGCGTATCAATGGACTAAATCTAACTGAATCTCTTCGATGGCTCAATGGGCATGGGCAATGTTGGTGTCAATAGCATTGGTCATTTACTGCTAAAGAACACGCATTTGAGACATAACATAATTCGATATGAAAAAGTAAGGTTCAATCACAAAATTTGCGAAGCGAATCACGCGACGGACGAAGCTGGGACTATACAAAACCTTTATAGTCCCAGTACTCACATACGCCTCTGAGACATGGACTCTGTCCAAAACTGACGAAACCCTCTGAGCCGCGTTCGAGAGGAAGATGCGCAGAAGGATTTTTGGCCCCGTATGTGTGGAAGGACAATGGAGGAGCCGCTACAATGACGAGATCTACGAGCTGTACGGTGAACTCACCATCGTGCAGCGAATTAGGTTCGCCAGGCTCCGGTGGCCAGGTCATGAGAATTGTACCGGACGACCCAGCCCGTAAAGTCCTTTTAGGCCGTCCACATGGACAGAGGAGGCGTGGTAGGCCCAAACTGAGATGGAGTGATGGCGTTGAGGCGTCCGCCAGAACGGCCGGGATAATGGATTGGCAGACGACGGCGCTAGACCGTGAGCGGTATCGAAGATTGTTGCAGCAAGCCAAGACCGCCAAGTGGTTGTAGCGCGTTAATGCCTAGCATTTTGAAGAATTCTGTATGGATTAGGTTAGTTACAAAATTGACAATTTTACTTGGTAAATGACCTTTTAATAAGTCACACATATTTACCGAAGTCTGTTACTAATTGCTTCAAAATTGTATCAGCAAACACATTGTTAATTGTATTTTGTTTCGGAACAAATTTTGTATTTTATTTGCCCTATTATAAGCGATTGTAGTTTCGTAGAAATTGTAGTGATTTAGCAGTGATTTATTATTGTATTTGATTTTCCTCTCAAGCTCCTGATTGCATCTGTCTGACAATATGCCGGTGTTGCTAGTAGCATAATTTATTACAGCCACTAAACGGGTCAACGTAAACAGACGAATTGTTGAAATCATCTGAGTGTTTGAAATCGATTCCAATTGTGTAAAACTGCATCTTAGTTCCCGTGACTCGTTATATTGAAACCTTAGTTCGTTTAGTTATATTTTCAACACACAATTATTCCCAATACATACGATTTGAAGAACCAACATACCGTAATGTAATGAAGAGTCGTAGAGTAAAGAATTTTTCCAGTCAAAGCACCAGTAACGACAGACGAAGCTAGGACGGTATAAAACATTTATGGACTCAGTACTCACATCAACTTCTGAGACATAGACTCCGTCCTCTTAGACGCGTTCGAGAAGATGCTCAGAAGGATTTCTCGAACTCAGAAGGGCCATCGTGTAGCGAATTAGACGCGCCAGGCTCCGCTGGGCTAGTCATGTCATGAGAATAGCACCGGACTCCCTTTGCCTTCGCCTTTGAAGTCCTTGTAGGTTGTCCTTTTTTGTGGCATATTCTGATAAACTACGATGGTTTGACGTTGTTGAAGTTTTTCGTACAATTCTGAAGCAGTTTTCTATAAAAGACTTTTTTTAATTTTAGTTTATTTTCACCAGACTTAAAGGCTCCCGATCACGCCAAAGTATCTAAATTTATTGATCATTAGAGCACAATTTGATCGCACGCAATAACACTACTATGTAATGGTGAAAATGAGAGATCAAAAGTACGTTGGTCAACCTCACCCTTGGCGGCGTAGTATGGGCATTACAGTTCTGATTGCTAAAACGGAAACACAAATCCTTTAATTGGTTTGGTCACAATTGAAAAATGTGAAAGTAATCCCAACGTAACATCTTTCTCCCGTCGCATATTGCCCAGCCAGTAACAGTTGTCGTTGGTCGATATGTGGGGTGAGCTTTGCTGTAACAGAAGCCCCGATGAGGTTCGAATTAATTCGTTTCTCCCGTTGTGTCTAACCGGCTCGCGGGCGAAGCAGCAGAAAAGTGTGATGACAGAGAAAAAGAAAGAAAGGCTCATTGATTGCTTCAACGCTCGTACAGACTGGTCACATTTGGAGCAATCAAAACATCAAACAAATTGCCCCTTATGTCCATTGGAAGCAGCAGCCAATTCGTTGCTGTGGTGGTTCGCGCTTGAGACAGCAAGCAAGCCATTGGATTTGGTCGTAAACGCTATAAACGCAAACCTATAAACTCATAATGATATAATAAAAAACGAATAAAATTTCCTCCCTATGTGGAGGAACCATCTTCTTTTTCGCCCCATCTTAGGGGACTACTTCCAACGCATCGAAAGCTTTTTCCAAATGGTTCCACTCGGGGCTTTGCTGGAAACGATTCGATTTTTGTGGTAAAATAGTTGTACTGCTAGCACATGGTGCTGGATTTCATGTCACATGGTGGTTTTGTTGGTTAGTTAAAACCAACCAATCTGATGGTAGATGGTTAGTGCAAAGTTTTACCCAAAAGGGCCAATAGTGGTTTGACCGGGCGGGAACTATTCAGCTTAGCAACAAGCCGGAAGAATTTAATGGAAAAACAATGCTGCTAGTCTTCGGAACAAGGAAAATAAGGTGCGAATCAAGGATATGCCGTGCCAGTGCGTACAGCCACAAAGCGACTCCATTAGCAGAACGAGCAGGCAGAAAAGTTGTGGAATTTATGTTCATGCGGTTTTCGGTGTTCATACCTATCGGGCAGAGTGTGATTAGTGGAAAACTTCTTCTTCCATCTACCAATCCATTTGCTGAACCCGTCCCAGGGAACAGGTGCAGATCGATGGGGAAAATGGGAAGCAGCCACTACCGACTCTCAATCCCAAGTTGCAATCAAATCGATACGGTCGTTTCCGGACTCGATATGGAGTGAAGTGAATATAAAATCTACTTTTATGACACACGTTTACTGTGCTTGCGTACATATGCGTACGAGTCGGTAAACGGAGACTCGTCGAAGTAGGCAGTGTAGTTTCTTGAAGCAAGCAATCCAATCTGCATGATCCCGATCTAAGCCGCTGCAATAACCTTGAAAACACTTTATCGCTTGACTAGAGAGAAGCGTTACGTTATACTGGCCAAACGTGCAAAACGTGTTCGGATGGTTATTTTCCGGTGGATTTTCCCGGTTGCAGAGAGGATCAAAAAGTTGGTGCTTGGTAGATTTTTGGGGGAGCATTTTACTTTATCCTTAAACGGTAAGGGGGATAACACACATATACTTCCCATATTGAACGTGTATAGAGAGGGCAATTCGCGCAGAATAGGACGTGATCAGATTGTTTAAAGTTTTTTTCATAAAGTTGAAGCTCCATGATTGATTTATGGGATGACAAGGGGATCTATGGGTTTGCTTCGAGGATTAGCTTCGATGAAAGGGACGGAGTTTGTTTTTTGGATGGATTTAAAGTAGCAAGTACATAATTTGTATTGCTTAGGTATAGGTATTCTAAGTTATCATTGGTTTAATTTAGTTTGTTATAAAATTATATCTTAATACATCGTATTTCTGATAGCGAAGTATCTTGAGTTCCGAATTAGCTTTTCTCGTCTACCAATCGCAAGTTGACAATCCTTTCGGACAGCTGATACACAACAAGATGAAGGCGATTTGAAACCCTTGCCACAGAGTCGGTCGGAGCTTGACATGTAAAGAAAAACATGAACAGATTTGTTCTGTTCCGGTTCCTTGCTTAACTAATCGATAATGGGGTTTGTCTACGAATGGGAAGTCAGGTTTAGACATGTTTTGACTGTCCACTGTCCAACACGTTAGTTAACACGTGTCAAATATCAACTTTATGGACGGACATGCTGACGACAATCGGCATTTGTGGCTACCGCATTTCCTCAGACAATCATTAAGGTAAAGATTGTGATGCAGAGAACTAAATCGATCGTCTAGGAATGGGACGAACCGGGCTCATCATGATTCATGTTTATGTAAATGGAAAGTGGGCTGCATCATTACCCTGTCCGTACCTTCGTACGGCCCCGGACACACATGATGATGCTGTTGCTTGGGAAAACGGAGTTAGCTAAGTGATTCATTTGGTTGATTTAATTGTTAATTAGTGAACCAAAGGCACTGGACATTCCGGTACATAGTTACACGTGTAAAACATTCGTCTGTCCTCGCAAGAATCATGCGTTGGAATCTGCAGGTATCGACCAATTTATTGCATTCGCGAGGATTTGTCCAGCTATGGCATAGTGATGCAGAGTTACAGAATGTGATCACTAAGGAATGCTGGCGAATCATTTCTTAAAGCTACGGCTCGATATCTTAAAGCCCAAAATACTTTGAACGCATGTGCACCTGAAGCTGTTGGGTAATGGGAATTGAGAACGAGAACACAATATTTGCTAAGTTAAACAGTCGCCTTCAAAACAAACACTTAAAGCCCCAAACGACAGGATACAACACTGTCGAAACGTGTGTGCTTTGGTTGCTTTAATGTGTCCAAAACTCGTGCCCACAGAACTGGCCCTTGTGCCGGAGCATTTTCTAAGCTTTCTCCCATTTTCTCACTTCGCGCCTCTTGTACGAGAAAAGTGATTTATGTAAATAATCAGCAAGGGTAAATAGGGTGTGAGAACTCGACCCCCTGAACCCGCACCGTCATCATGCCAACCCTGCATGACTCGAACCTCGTTTCATGCCACTACCATTAAGACAGAAGCATTCTACCATTCTAGCGCAAGTCCTCGGGGGAATTTATGAAAATGTGTGTCCCAGGGAGTGGCCCAATACCGTACAGGCGGACAGGCTGAAAGAAAGCGCACAATCTTCGTGCTTACTCACCTGCACTCGTGACTCGGTCAGACCGATCCGCATCGCGATCTCCTCCCGCATGAAGATGTCCGGGTAGTGCGTCTTGGAGAAGCAGCGTTCCAGCTCGTTCAGCTGTGCCGGTGTGAAGCGTGTTCGGTGCCGTTTCTGTTTTGCGCCATGTTTGTCAGCATTCTGGTGGAGAGTAAGCAAAGTCGTTCACCTTTTTTGGGCCAACGGCTAGTCGGGCCTGGGCAGCCCGACCGGAAACGTTTTTGGACGCTGGGATGCTTTGGACGCCCCCCGTACGGCTACATTTACCTGATCCTGGTGTATGTTGTGTGGTTCGCACAGTGATCCGGCACCGGATCCACCGCCCCCTGAACCGCCCGTACCGCCGCCCGAGCCACCATTACCACCGGCGCCACTGTTGACGTGCAACCGGTTGCCGTTGCTGTCGGCGGTGGCTGTGTTGGGTACCTGGCCGAACCCGGTCGCACCGTGCAGGGACGTGAGGCCCGACTTTGGTAGATCGCATTCCTTCGGACCTGCGGACGAGTAGAAATGGTAAACTGTTAACCATTACTCGATTGCACTGAATCATTGTTAGACGATAAATAGGACATCGATACAATACAAATATGGGTGAAAGATATTAAGTAAAAGAACAAACAAATGTCCCACAAAAACAACACAATTGAAAGGAATGTAAGCGAGGAATTCGTAGGGATTTTAACTGGGCAAAAACTCCACAAATAGTAATTCGTAAAGTTTTACAGGAAGCTCCTTTGGATACTTTACAAAGCAAACAAGACACTCGGTCAAAGGTGTAGGCATGCGACCTGCATGTAGTTTGTTTCAAACTATAACTGAGGCATAAAACGGTATTTATTTATTTATTTTGTTAAAGAATTATCGTTGTTGAATGTAGTGAAAGAATTGCTTAAAGGAATTCAGCTATAAATATCCTTAAACATGCACATAGTACTGCGTATTTAAAACCTTCTCTAATTATAGGCTATGAGAGTTACTATGGCAACGTGTTCAAGGATTGTTTGGTGAAGATTTTAAACATCAAAATAAATTTAAATGTCAACAAATTCCGACCAGAAAAACATTTCACAACAATTTTTATTTCCCCAACACATCGGTCCATCGGAGAAGGATTTCGTGCAAACAGTATGAGCTCACCGAAATCGCCCAGCAAAGTGTTTGTGATCCCGTTTTTGTCCCAGCATCTCCCAGTTCCCCGGGCGGGAGCAACAGCACCCGTCTGGCAAATGCCAACTGTCATCAGCTATACGCCCGTTTACGTCAGGCCGACCTATCGATGACGATCATTGCCAGGTAGCTACCCCGTAACTGTGGAACAGTTTTTCTTTCGAACGAACTCATGTCACATCGCATCTCACACCCTGTGACAGTTGCGAACGCGTTGCCTGCTGGTGCTGCTGGATGCGATCCAACAAATCGTTCGATCCATTCTGACAGGCTTGTAAGAGAGCGTGCGAGTGTGTTTATTTCTCTTTGCCGTTCCCACCCCGTTCGCGTGTCCTTGCCTCCGGTCGCTGCAGCCGAGCGCTTGACTCCATCAAGCCACCGTTATGGTCCAACAGACTCGTGGGGCTCTTTCGTGGAAGGCACGTATCAGAAACACTTTTATGCTACTCTTCATATGCAGGTGTTAATTTTAACACATCTATACGATTTTGGCTACCGTTTTGTGGTGCAGTTTGTCAGCGCATGTGAGCGCCCCCCTTTCAATATCCTCCCCATACACCGATCCATCTTCTCCCTCTGGTGCAGATCGTTCAACCAGCAAGCTTGAGAGATTGACTCGCTGGACCGGATGGCATCCAGGTGTCTAGAGGGATGGAAAGGGGACACGTTCGAGCACACAGTGCATTCTGCAAGACAAACCAGCATTACACTATGGAAACATGAGAAATAAATACAAGAAGCAAAGTGGCACCTTTGGCTAACACGTCTGCACACCGAGCGCCCACCATTCCATGGTTTCCGGATGCTTTCCGGCTCCTGTGTGGATGCCTGTTTTCTGGTCAGCCGGGAAAGAATCTCGCTTCCGAGCCCACAAACGTGTAAAATCGACACAAACCCAGCTCGGGCGTTCGGATGAAGCGATCTTCACCATGGGGCTGATACTTTTAACAAGCAGCACACAAAACGATCGCTTCTGTTTCCCAGTGTTTTCTTTTATGTGGTCGATTAGTTGACGGGTTGCTCCACAACGTTGCTGTGGTGGTGTGTTTATCGCACCGTAAACTATCCTCGGAATGCGTCAATATGGATCGGTTCTATCTTCGCCACCGCAAGACCCCAGGGAATATAAAAGGCAAAAGCAAGAAAAAAAGTTCATTCATGCGTACGAGCCACACGCAGCGTAATGAGTTATTAGGTTTTGATTGGTACGCTTTTATGATGATGCTAAAGTCTGTGTGTGTGTATGTGTTTGGGATGGAAGATGTTTAGCGTCGGCTGTGCTGATGAATCGAAGTATTGATTGATGCATTAGGTTTTGAATGGAAAGTGGCAAGCTTCGAATTAGCGTCTAGCGGGTAGGGTAGTGTGAAGAATTATAGGTGGAGCTGGTTTTTTTTCGTTCATCGTACCAAGGGAACATACTTGTCGGAGAGTTATTTTAGGATGGTTGATAAACGCGACCGCTAATATGGGCTTATCTCACACTTTTACTTTTGTGGGCAGTGTCATAAAAAAGAGGCTTTAGTTTTAATGAAACGAAGAATTTTATAAGGCTGAGAATGCCATTTGATGATGAGCTCGATGAGAATAAAGCTGTAAGAAATCTTACGAGCAGTAAAAGTGGGGCTTTTGAAGCAATCATTCAAACTTGTTAAATGGAACATCTTGTGAAGTCTTATGACTTAATGTATAAAGTAATATTTATGTTTCGATTGCTGCTTGAAGTAAGAATGTGCAAAGACACAATCAACTTAACAGGTTCCTTTAAAAAGGATACTCGCTCGGAGAGTTATTTTAGGATGGTTGATAAACGCGACCGCTAATATGGGCTTATCTCACACTTTTACTTTTGTGGGCAGTGTCATAGAAAGAGGCTTTAGTTTTAATGAAACGAAGAATTTTATAAGGTTGAGAATGCCATTTGATGATGATTTCGATGAGAATGAAGCTGTAAGAAATCTTACGAGCAGTAAAAGTGGGGCTTTTGAAGCAATCATTCAAACTTGTCAAATGGAACATCTTGTGAAGTCTTATGACTTAATGTATAAAGTCTTATCTATGTTCCGATTGTTGTTTGAGGTAACAATGTGCAAAGACAAACCCAACTTAACAGGTTTCTTAAAAAAATGCTTGCTAGAGAATTTATAAGATGTTTCAACATATGCTCTGAAGACACCTTGGCTTATGACACAGACGTTGATACGGTATAACTAGATCCTTCATCTGTTTAAGTCGTCGAAAGGGAGATATCGTAGCTGAGTTTGCAAGTTCTCATGAGTGTTTGTGAAATTTTCTCACTTTGAGACCACTTCTTGGCGACCCCTATCCGGGGCAACTGAGAAACTGCTGAATTTGGTTATTCGAAAAATCGACATTGCGTGGCCCGGGTCCTATAAATGTAGCTTAAGGTCAAGTCGCCTCTTATGAAAGCTTTTTCGGAGAGTGTCAAACCATTTCAAAGCTATTTCAAGGAACTTAATGTGTAGTAATTGATGGAATAGGTCCCACTTAGTGTCTTAAGTTTTACTTAAAATGATTCAAACATTAACAGTATTGAACAGATAGAATTGAGCAGGAAGATTAACTCTGATAACTTTAAACAATGACTTGTACTTTAAATGGTTAGGTGTTCATGAGCTCTATAGTGATTAATAATAGAATAAGACCACCTACTGTTGTTAAAAATTTATAAATGAAGTTATGCTGCATATTTTTGATGATTAGACCTAATTTTTCCTGTATAGCTTAGATGTAGATTTCGAGAAAACAATTGTATCATTTGAGTAATTCAGAAATCGATTTTAAGTCTCTTTTAGACATTCTAGTTAAAATATGCTCTAAATGCCTTTGATTATTAAGTAATACTATTCGTACTGGAGGATCATGCTTCTACGAGGCCCTATATTCTTTATGTCACTGTACATGCACCTACTGGTACTAAACATAGAAAAGCTTTCTATGCGAGCAAGAAACTATGAATTTCTATATCACGGATTTATACCGTACCCTTCGACCTCTCAGAGTCATGTAGACATCTTTATTGGGTTTGTTTTAGATTTAGTTTACTGATAACTACTCCATCCCTGTGTTTCCAATATATTTTAAAATCGTCCAAGGATAGTCATAGAGAACTATGACTTCTAATAAGACTGTAGTCTATTTATATCTTAACTAACTATATTTAAAAAACTAGTTGGTGTTTTTGTTGTAAAAGTTGCAACCGATAGCAGTCTTTTAAAATGCCCTTCTATAGACAAAACCTTTGCAAGCCAACTTCAATCAACCACCGCAGGTCATTTAATCGTTAATCTAACCGTAAATTCGATGCCACAGCAGCTTGAAAATCCTTCCAATTTCTCCTTCCCCCTTGCGTAATCCATGACCTCACCATCAACTTCCATCAAACCTCGACCCACTGACGGCTCCCAAGGGTCTATTTCATTTTGAATTATGAAAACCATTCCCGGGTGCGTCTGGTGGTTGCGTGAAACCATTGCCGGCCGACAACCATGACAACAAACAGCAGCCCTACGCAATAGGATGCTGCAGAAAAACGGCTGTCCCGACAGCACTCAGACTCAGAGGGTGGGAAGTCTGAGGGGGACAAGCGAACCGTGGGACGCATAAGGCGCAAAATCGCCACCTTTCAGCATCACCATGCGCGCCTATGGATCGATATAATTAATGTTTAAAAAATGTGAATTCTCTCCGGCTGTGTAGGGCAAAAGGGGTTGTTGTTGCGCCACGGTTGGGTGCTCTGGAACGTAAACCAGTTCTTTCTTTGTGGCTTGAGGGGTGAGGTTGGTTTTTTTCTGTCTCCTTTCTTTCGCTCTTGTTGTCCGATCCGCAGCACAAAGGGGGGTAATAAATATTTAAAGGTCGACCGTCGTCATCTGTGGTGAAGGAAAAGGCAAACAAAAGTAAACGTGCGGTTTTTAAAACAATGGTGCGATGCATGTACAAGAAGGACTCCTTTAAATAGGGACCAGGCAACAGAATATTACACTCGCTTTAAGCGGGATTCTTGTTCCTTTTTCGCTCGTTTGACACACTACACGTACTACTAATGAATTGGCCAGTGGCACTAATGTGTGTAAGCAGTGACATTTTTATACGAAACTAATGCACTTTGCTGATTTCCGTGTCGTGTGTCGCGGGGTTTGGCAAATAATTCAACCACTTTCCCAGGGCCACACGGCGAGCGAACGCTGCTCATTTGACTACCAACACCGTCCCGGCCTTTACAGGGCGTAAGCGTTGAAGTGCAATTTGCCACAATTCATCGAAAAATCGATTTCCGCTCGCGCATCGCACCAGGAAAGCGTGCAGGGGAGAAACACAACCAGGATGGAATGGAAAATGCGACAAAATGGTCCCCGGTTTTCGCGCGGCACTAGCGTTCCCTGCGTTCGTTCGCAACCGTACCGGTGACGGGATGGCCAGGCTGGAAGAAATCGCATCCAATCCCGGCCGATCGATAGTAGTAGCGACGTAAAGCGACACTCACGACAACGACAGCACGTACTTACACGGCACAGCACAGACCTGCCCGAGAATCGTACCAACGATCGTAAAACGTGGTTTGTGGCCTCTCAGTCTGCCACCCCGGGCGCTCGATAGCGTGAAAATAGGTTTTAATAAAATTCAATTAAACATTATCACCATTTCATTCTCGATTCGCTGCTCCATTCGTGTGCTCCGGTCTTTTAGTGGTGCCATTTGTGCTGACGACGAATCCTGATGCTGCTGGCCGGACGTGAAACTCGGTTGGAGCATCAGGACTTAGGGAAACGCTGTCGTCAGGAATTGTGTAAAAGGGCGTATCGCTCTGTAACTGTCCATTCGTTGGAGATGATTTTGAGCGCTACAAAATGGCACGAAATGTTTGGAATTCTACGGTAGGCCAGGAACGATCGGAACGTTCGCAACGGTGAGCAAATGGGACGATGTCGTTTAAATGTAAAGCCCAACGAATAAAATCAAATTTTATAGTATTGTGAAGAAGTTATTGTGGACTTTTAGGTTTAACGATTTCTACTGCTGTTGGGGTTATTGTTGGGTGTTATTTTATAGAATTTTTAGTGCTAACGGCTCAAATAGTACAGATTTTTTGTTCCATTTCGATAAGAAGAATGTCTGAATGTGCTATTTAAATGTTAAATCTCTTCTTTCTTGGCCTAACGACCTCTTAAGGTCATGCCTGCGATTTCTGGCTTACTAGACTAATTGATACCGCATAGTTGGTTAGTCAATCCTCACTATGGGGGAACGGCCCAGATGAGACTTGAACCCCGGTCCTGCCGTGTGAAGCTAAATGTTAAATATAATATTTGAACATTTAGGGATCTTTAAAAGGCCTTACTAGTAGTGTCTGGTATTCAGGAATATAGGGACATTATAGCAAGCTATTTGAAGGCAGTGTAACTTTATAAAAACATTATAATGAAACTTAAGTTCTGAAGTAGCTTAAAGTATCATTTGATTATACTGATGTTTGTACAATTACACCTTCATTAACCATTAATGATGCCTGAAAAATAGATAATAATGCTCTGCAATGCAGCATGACCCAGCATGGTACACACATACACAATGTACCGTATTCACTTATGAGAGTTTCAATTATACGATCATAATATCAATTGTTTACCATTTTAATTGCACCATCATTAATTATCATTTTATGCACGCAAATTTACGCAACGCTTGAGTAATCATTCGAAAACGCTTAAGTATTACACTTTTAAATGGAACTACACTATACGCCGGGGTTCCACAAGAGGTCACAGTTACATGGCTCCATTGAGATCTCCCGGAGCTGGTACGAATGATGTGGTTTGGGAATTCGATTGGACCACATCGGTACGGTACAGCACCACCGGTCCTAATGATCTCGTTTAAGCTTTTTTCATCCAACACCCAGGTAGTTCTTTTATGCTTTACGGTCATCCCGATGCGTGTGTGTGTGTGCGCCCATGTGGAGTAGTGTGGTGCATAATGCATGCACGCTAATGTGTCGTAAATTATGCGTTATCTGTGCTTTATGTCGTCGTGCTAGCGTGCCAGCGTATCTGTCGATTCGTTACGCGCTCTACGCAAATATGGAACGTATCGCGAGCAGATCTGTTCTGTTGGTGCACTTTTGTCCAGTGTTTATGAGGTGAGAATTTAATTTATAATACGGTGGTACATTGTGAGCAAGTTATTGGTTGGGTAGGATTAGCTGCATATGCGGCTCGGTATAGAGCGCATAATAGTAGAAACGATTACAATCGCTAAACAATTGATCGCATTTATGCGGTGGGCTGAGCATTCAAACGGTAGCGTTTGAATTAAGTGATTCGATAAATTTGAATTGTTGTTGCTCTTCACTATCTTCATTAGTGGATGTAATGAGAATAATAAAAAATCGTTACTCGTAATTAGCATGAGAGTTAAAGGTTAATTATTAGGAGTGGCTTAAGGTGCACAAAATGTAATGCAGACTAAGTTTTAAATGAAAAACCCCATAATGAATCGCGTTGTTTAAGTAGTAGTGATGTATTTGCTAATAATTTAATGTATAACTAATAGTTTAAATCAAAATCACAATAGTTATCTTCTTCAGACTTTGTCAAATATTGATTGGTGCGCTTAAAATCATCTAAATGAAGAGTCTATACAATATCATAAGATTATTTGTAATTTGAGTAAAACTTAAGTTCGTAATTGGTGCTTAATTATGTTTAAGCTAGTATTCTATCTAACATATTTGTATGAATGTTGCAAGATATAGTTAAATCTTCACTAAGCACCATACAAAGAACGGTTCTATGCAATTATCAGATGCAGTATGTTTGTGGTACAATTAGAATGCAAGGCAAAACTTAGAACATTCAATTAATGAGTGTTCTTTCATGAACTAATTGTTAGCTTGTACAGCTATTTTAGGAGAATAAATAGTGCGTCGATCGCAATATAGTGTGTATAAATATAGTAGATAATGTTATGTTTGTCTTTAAGTATCAAATTGTGCCTCATAGTCTTGAGGTTATGTCTGTAACACCAAATTTTAGTTGAAAACTAGTTAAGTAAATATCAGACAATCTTCGATGGTTTATATAAAATATTGGTGACTTAGAGGAAATTTGTAGTGGCAACGACTATTAATGATTTGTCTATTTACAGCTCCATCTTGAGACCTGTTTTCGCTAAGTTTAATGTAGAAGTTGTGCCACTAAAACTGGTTAGATTTGTAAATGAACGAGAGAATTGAAAAGACTTTTAAAATTAGCTGAATTTACGTTAGCGTGCTTGAAATTAATACTCTATTTAAGCCCAATATAGCAATTATTTGTTGTTCATTGTGTTTCCATCAACAGAGGGCTCTCTCGATAGTATAAGTTTTTGTTATTACCATTATAATTAACAAGCAATGCAACAAGGAAAATTTAGTTATGTCTAGTCTCTTTAGTCTGCCACAGAAAAAGCGGCTTTTAACGCCTCATCGGTTGCTTTTAAGATACGATAACTAACAGATACAACTCATCTGGCTGTGTCATGTTATCCAAAACATCCCATACAGATATATACAAATAAACAAAACCATTACAAAGCGAACAACGATTACACACACACAGCTAACACCGAAACCTTGTTCTGTTAAATCTGTTCAACTCACCACCCAATCCGGCTGCGTTGAGATTGTTCAGCATATTAGCTGAGAAGTTGCGTATCGATAGCGCCGACAGTTTGACCGTTTGTGTTCCCGCGATGGAAAACGTTGATTAGCATAAGTCTGAAAAGTGGTTCCTAGCTGTCGAATACATCATTCTGTACTGGAAGGGTTGCCGCTTATCTGGAGCTTATTGTGTTCCTTTAATATCCCTTTTAGTTCACTTTCGGTTAGCAGTTATCCACTTGCGTTCGTTTGTAACAAACTAGTAGCTCCCTTTGGTGGCCACTTATCGTATAACATTTGTTGCACTAGAAAGCTCTTTTTGCGTCGTAAAGTAGATCGGGATCAAAATCCACCTTCACACTTCACACATCGAAGGGTAAAGTCGTTAAGATCGCTCGCATGCTGATGTCACGCGGAACACGCACAAACTTTTAGCATCGTTTCGACTTGGTTCTCGTAAACGTAAACAAAACACAGAAACAAAACAAGCGAATAATAAACTAATGGAGAAAGTTGAAAACAATGCCACAACACTTGTAGTAAACAATTCGTAAAAATGCACCCCCGAACACACACGCACACACGTACGTACGCACGTACACACACACACGGCACTGGCACACACGGGCACTAGTCGTTACGCGGCCTTCGACTCACAAGCACAGTTCGGCCGCTCGCCAACTCACCCTTAGACGCGCGCCACACTCTTCTCTCACGCTTATTAATTAGGGCTTTATTAATTAAATAAGTAAGTAACAAATTAAATTCATTACGACCGGACTGGAGGAGCAAATTATTGCCGTAGTGCGAACCAAGTGTGACGACGGTTTCGATGTGCAGTGCAGTGGCAGCTTAAGCCTGGTGGTTTGCTGGTGACGGTGCTTTCTTGCAAGAAGTGAGCGCCACACTCACACAGGAGCCAAGCAGACGAGCTAGCTGGTCGGGCGTCGTCCGGATTGAGTCTGACGGGATTTCGGTCTGCGGCAGCCAAATCTCGACGCACGCCTTACGATCCGATTGAGCGATTGAGGGCAGGGCACAAGCGAGAGACGGCACGCGAGTGACAGAGAGCAATAGTGTGTGTTGCGTGTGTGTGTGTGTTTGTGTGAGTTGCACACAGCTCGTCTGGAAGCAAGATGGGAGAGAGTGTACGCGGTGGCTGGCTAGCTAAGGGTTGTTTTGCACCCTGACCGTCGTGTAAAGATTAGGCTGAAACAGGAACTGGCGCGCGTGCTGTTGCCCGAGCAAACGTGCGATTTAGTTTTCGTATTTCAAGCGAGTGTAGTTGAGTAGCCCAGTGAGCACGGTGCTTGTCAACAAAGGATTGAATCCCCGGCATCAATCTCGCGTGTCCATTGTTACGGAAGGGCTGTGCTTTGGAGCGAGCGCAAAATGTGCCGCTCTCGCTCGCTCACCTGCACAAAGCTGTCAGGAAAAATTCGGTGGGCGTAGCTACGGCTAACCTTCCGGTTGAAGGAAACAGCGACAGATCATGGTAGCCCGTAGAATGGGTGCTCCAGAGCGAGACAGCTAGTTCGTTGCCCATTTTCACAGCATCCTCCGTGTGGTGCGACTGCGCAACGAATGAAGCTCGCAAGCACAGCATTTCCCGCAAGTGCATCGATTTGTTTTCGTTTTTTTTTTCTGTTGGTGTGTTTTTCGTTCGCTCCAAAAGTGCATTCTATTTTCCTCACCGTTCCACCCCGAACTTCACCCCACACAGAAGAACAAAGTGAGGGCGAGCTTTTTTTGCCCCCCCGTCAGTTAGACTTTATTCGTTTGTGGAGCGCAGAAAAATGAGCTCATCGTATGTTTTCTAGCTTTTACTGTTGGCCTATTCGTATTTGGCTTTCGTTTTTTTTGGTTGCTGCATCACATTTAGGATTGAATCCCCGGCATCAATCTCGCGTGTCCATTGTTACGGAAGGGCTGTGCTTTGGAGCGAGCGCAAAATGTGCCGCTCTCGCTCGCTCACCTGCACAAAGCTGTCAGGAAAAATTCGGTGGGCGTAGCTACGGCTAACCTTCCGGTTGAAGGAAACAGCGACAGATCATGGTAGCCCGTAGAATGGGTGCTCCAGAGCGAGACAGCTAGTTCGTTGCCCATTTTCACAGCATCCTCCGTGTGGTGCGACTGCGCAACGAATGAAGCTCGCAAGCACAGCATTTCCCGCAAGTGCATCGATTTGTTTTCGTTTTTTTTTTCTGTTGGTGTGTTTTTCGTTCGCTCCAAAAGTGCATTCTATTTTCCTCACCGTTCCACCCCGAACTTCACCCCACACAGAAGAACAAAGTGAGGGCGAGCTTTTTTTGCCCCCCCGTCAGTTAGACTTTATTCGTTTGTGGAGCGCAGAAAAATGAGCTCATCGTATGTTTTCTAGCTTTTACTGTTGGCCTATTCGTATTTGGCTTTCGTTTTTTTTGGTTGCTGCATCACATTTATGCAGTGGTAGCTGGGCAATGGCTTTATACCATCACCACTATCATCAACATCGTTGCCACCATCTAGCGCTAGTCGCGGCGCACTTTGGTGAGCTTTTGCTTTTCCCTTTTTTTGCGTTGCTGCTGCATTGCTCTTAGCGATGGTATTTCTTTTTTGGAATCCTTGCGCTATTTCATTTCAAGCAAAGAGATACGTGTGTGTGTGTGTGTGTGTGTGTTTTTCTGCGTACTTTTATTTTATTGCATTTGGTGTGGTGGCTTGTTCTTGTTTTCGTTCGCTGCATCCATTCATGCAACCTGTGCCTGATGGCACATTCCGTATCCAAAGCTCGTGCACCATCCAACAGGATTGAAGCTCAACTCCAGCGCCCCACCAGTGCGTCCGGGTCCGACGTACGGGTTTGACGTGAGTGATGATGCAAATATCTTTCCGCCCTGACACTGGGACGGGGAAACCCGTTTTTGTCGGTGCTTTTCCGACGCCTTACGGGGCCATTTTTCAACGTGCTGCACAGTGCCCGTACAGTTCCCCCGTGTGCCCCGGCAGATTGCGAGAAGGCGATTACGGACGGCAGGATATTTCCTCATTCGGTTGGCGCCTGTACGCGCCTGTGGTGAAGACTGTGGCAAGGATCAACAGATATCGCCCGAGGCGCATGAAGCGTTCCCGTTGCTGGAGCTTTCGGGTGGAAACTGGTAGCACAGAGCTAGCACACGTATGAGAGTCAGCCGTTACAATTTTAATGTCACGTGACGGTGGGAGGTAGTTTCGTCAAATAGTTTTATGTTCGATTTTAATGTCGTTTGCAGTGTGAATGAATTTTAGAGTTTAACGGTAAGAGCGGATCGGATTGGATGTGCCTGTTGGGACTATTGGCCACCGATGGGTACATGACGTTTCAAAGTGGGTTTTTTTGTTGCAAATAGCAGTTCTATTATTTAGGCATTATTTTACTTACAATTTTCTTATTAATTGAAAAGCAGATTTTTTCAATTAATTATCAGTGCGTTAAACGTGCCACAGTTCGTGGAGTTGATTGTTCATACAAGCGACCTTCCATAGCATAGGCTGACAGATATGAGTGTTTCGTAAGTGATCTCTGTGCTCCGCACGGTAGGACCGGGAATCGAGTCTCATCTGGACTATCTTCCTGTAGGCAGAATTCAGCTACGTGTAACATCAAGTTAAGGAGATCAGAAATAGCAGCAAGATACATCCAAAAGTTGCATTATAAAATATATAAATATAAAAACATGGACTCTGCCCACGACTTCTGTCTCTTATGTAGGGCAGGCTGA
>KZ061579.1:506161-549743 GCA_002091835.1 Anopheles maculatus | reverse complement strand
AGAGCGTCTGCGATAATGAATATTACGAGTTACACGATGATCTCATCTTTGTGATGCGCATCGCTCGGTTTCGGGAGGTTGGTCATGGTATGTAAATGGCACCAGACTACCTCTTCGATTGAAATCACAAGACAGGCTTTCTGATATCGAATTCGATATGGAACTGCGTTTGACAGTGAGCGGGAACGAGGACTTCTATAGCTTCTGTAATATTATAATCAAACTAATGAGATGCTGGACTCTTGAAGACGCTCTGTACATATCGATGTGGATCTTCCCATAACTGGTCCGAGGGTCATGAGCGTTTAGAGGGACTCCCGAACATCGAAAGAAGACTTCTTATAAGGACATGATTCTTCTTCCTCAATCGTACATCTAGATATTTAAACGATGTGTCCGTTTAAGCTCTTTCTCTGGTATTGTCATTGGATCTGATTAGGATCCCCCAAATTCCGTTCTACTTAGGGCATCCTAGAAGATTGATCCACTGCCTTTGCTATGAATCCACTGTTAGTAAGTACTATGAATAATAAGTTGCGTTAATTTGAGTTCTTAGTCTTAAAAATCAGCAAAAAGATCATCTGCTTTATTTAATAATTATCCATGGGACTGACTATACGTACTCCATGCAGTGAAAGATGAAGCCCCTATGAGGCCCTAGGCGGTAAAGAAGTTGGGACCCCGACAATTCGTCTCGGTGTTGTGCCTACAGGGGTCACTTGTGTAGAAACGGCCCTCTCTAGTACAGGGGACCCGGTACCCGGCGCCCCTTGGTAATCAGGAGGATACCCCTTGCAAACTGCTTCTTCCAAAGAACGTAAGCGGGGGGGAGGGAAGGAGGTTAGCGAAGCCTTCGTTTTTCGGGGCCCACCAAACGGCGGGGCCCTTGGCGGCCGCCTACTACGCCCACCGTTTGATCCGCCACTGCCTCCATGTATTAGAGCTAATCCATAAGTTGTCATGCATGGTCTCATAGGTCCTTTAGTCAATCAAAAATAGCTGTTATTCTTATCAATTTACTGTTTTTTTAACGATTTTTCAATTAATTTATATAAAACGTAGAAAGAAAGATAAAGTTGTGCTCATTATTTACCAGATATTGTTTTGATATTTGGTTTAATGTTTAATATTTGAAAGGTTTTCATAGAAGTGTAAGAAATTTTGCATAAACTATGAGAGTATATAAAAAAAATCACAGACAAAACAATAAAATAATTTGTAAGTACAAATATTTTAGTAGTAATTACTCAACGAGCCTTGTAACGCATTAAAACTATTTCGCTTGTTACAAATAACCAAACGTGTGCATTAAAAGTGGTACAATCTGTCCAACTCCGTATGTATTGAAGGTGTAAAACCCACACGTCTGATAAGGAACGATAAGAAAAGACGTTGCAAGAGTGCATTCCATTTTTCCTGCGCATTATTTATTCAAATTTTCTTCTGCTCGTAAATCACGGTAAAGTCTTTGCCGACCGGACCGGTAAGCATCTATTACCAACCGATGCACAACAGCATTTCCACCCTTCTCACGTACATACATACATCGACCCACGCGACCATACACGGCCATTTATTGGCAGACTTCAACAAAAAAAAAAAGAAAAACTTCAAGCATGCAGTTCAAGTCGTGTCCCGGCTCTCGGAGATTCCCGAAACACACACACACACACACATTACCGCGAGCAATCCGAACAATCCGCCACGTATTTAGTTTCGATGGCCATTCGGCGATCAACGTTGATTTATGTTTTGTATCATCCGTGGCCTTATCCTGGGGTCCGCGTTGGGGAGTCGCTGCTCGCTTCCGGCCACGCGTCTTCAGGATAGCGAACAATAGCGAAACCTAGAATGAAAGTTCTCCATTACTTCTGCTCGGGACATGAGAGTTTCGGCCAAAACATTCGACCGAACCCAAAATGCTTCCCAATGGTTTGGTCCGGTGTGTGAAACAAATCAGTCTCTCCGAAAGGGGGTTTTTCCATTTTCTGCTCATTCGTTGGGCTGCCGGTGGGCAGGAGTTAAAATGCAAAACACCATAAATTCGAGTGGAATAAAAATGGGTTCGCAAAGAAAGAATAACGCTTCGACACATTTGGTTTCACGAACCACATTCACGGACGATCGTCGGCGCTATCATTTTGTGGAAAGCGTGAAGCAAGGAAAAACGTATAAAAAATCAAACACAGTCCACAGTCGTGTGGAAATTGCACCAGACCGTGGGATCGGGAAGGAGAACGGCGAGCGTGAAAGCACTAAAGCGCAGTTAGCGCAGTTCGCAGTTCCGTTCCGCAAAGGATTTTCGCAGGGATTTGGCGCGTTCGGAAAAATTGTCGTTTTGAATGTATATTACCGCATTAATGCTTAGGTTTCGGTATCGGAGCATGGGATTTACTGGTGGAGTTTTTCCACGGTGACGTTGGGATAATGGGATGTTGGAGCAACAACGGACGTCGAGCAATTGACGTGCCGGCTAAGTGACCAAATCCCGCTGCAGTGAACAACGACGCATACAGCACATTCAGCGCGGTACTGCGCTATCTGCGATGCACCAAATCCTTTCATCCTGGTGATGAAGCTCAACAACACGTTTTAAGCTTTTTTTTTCCCCTACAGACAACCACAACCAACGCTACCGGCTTGCTGTGGGAATGCACACCAAACGCCTATCGCTGGGTGTTTGCCGGGTTAGAACTGCCGTGCTGAATGGGTTTGGCGTCATTTCTTTTCGAGTTCACTGCCATAAAGTAGAGAAAAACGCTCCGCAAATTCTTCTTTTTTTTTTTGGGCGGAGGATAGTAATATTTTTGTTGCTTCATTTTGAAGTGTTTCACGCTTTGTTTAACCATCAGACGGAGGGGTATCGTTGCACTTTGGGCTTTGGTAAATGTTTCTTTCGTTTGCAGCATTGAATAACCGGAATGGATTGTGTGTGTGTGAAACAAAATGTGCGAACAACGTTTGAGGAATGGAACCGAAATGTGGGGAAGCGAAAGCAAACAATGGTTTGTTTTTTGGTGCTAAAAGTGGGATTTTTTGCTGTGGGGAATTTTTAAGTTTTCGCGTTGGTTTTGAGACGTTGTACTACAACAGTAATTGAATGGATCGCTCGTTTATAGTATAAACTGGAAATTACCAACGCATTTATTAAACAAAGCTTTGATTATTTTGGAAAACAATGTTTGGTTTAATAAGATTTCAGTTTAAATTCTCATTCAGGTAATTTTCCTGTGCTCAGGACTGCCTTAAGCAACGTTAGAACATGATAATAATAAATAAATATTGTGTCGTAGATAAAAAAGTTCGATCTATGCAAGTTTTTTTTTCCTTTTATTAAATATCTATCAGGTGTAAAAGCATCATATAGTAAAATTATCTGAGTTAAAGATCTGGATTTAAATCGTTGCTGGCACTTTGTTGCTTGTCTTATATTATTCAAGCGTTGATACATCAAGTCTCAGGTAGTTAGACACTAAGCAAGGATGCTATCTGGACCTTCTTGTAGATTGTAGAACTTTATGAGAGAAGACAACTTCTCACATTAAGAAGTTATTAAAGTCTCGAATCTGTACGATGTATATAATTCGAACATCAATTCCCATGCGTATCGTCTACTATACGTCTTAAGTCTAGTAGAGGAAGGCCAGAAATGAAATGTTGAAGTTGTAGTACAACAGAAAAAAAAATAAATGAAAAAAAAAATCGTTCAAATTTAAATTTAACATAGAACAAACGTCTTGCTTCTTACTAAAACGAATAAAATTGTAGTAACAGATTAACTTAAATCAAATCGTTATTCATGAATAGTTTATACTTTTCTATGTTTGTCAATCTGAATCAGTAGTTTACGCTGCGTTATTGTTTATCAATATGTTTATCTGCTTATTCACAAACACAGGTACCACGAGATCCTCCAGAAGTATTTGGGGGCTTAAGCAAAGGGCCAGTCACCCTGCCTCAAGTATTTTTTTACAATTACAGAAAGTGATATCAAATTTTCTAGACTCGACGCAACAGCTACAGAGTGTACTCTCAGGACCATTTACCACCACCATGAGTTTACGTCAGGGAAATGAGCTTGCCTTCCTTTATTTGGCTCTAGAGAGTGCCATCCGAGACTCGGAGATGGAAGCTTCAGGGACTATCTGGTATAATTCAATCCAGATCTTGGCGTACGCTGATGACATAGGCATTACTGATATGAGGCTTTCCTATATAGCAAGGGTTTCAGAAGGCGCCGTTGAGACTCGGGTTGAAGATTAACGAAGCGAAAACCAAAAACATGGTGGCAGCACTGGTAGCTCTGCTAACGCGGGATTGATTTACGCGCGAATGATGTACAGAGCGGTAAACGCACCTTCAACGTCGCCAAAAACTGTACCTATCAGGGGTCAAAAGTCAACTTTGAAAAACAACGTAGCTGTTGAGAGGCGCAAGGACTGCCTAAGCTAGCTTCTTAACTCAAAATATCTTTCGCAACGGATGAAGAACCGTTATAGTCCCAGTACTCTGCTCAGTATATACGCCTAGTATAGACTCTGTTCAAAACTGACCAAACGACGTCTGTAAGGAAGATGCTTAAAAGGATTTTTGGCCTCCGTGGAAGGTCATGCGAGGAAGGATAATGGGTAAGCCACTTAGCCCGCACAATGGCGAGCCCTACGAACTATACTGATCATGTCATGAGAATGGTACCGGACAAGACCAGTCCGTAAGAACCACAAAAACAGAGTCGTGATAGGACCGAGTTGAGATGAAGCGATGGCATTGATGCGTCAGTCTGAATGACCGAGACATTTGATTGGCAGTTATTTGAAAAGCTAAAAAGTAAGTAATAAGTTCATACAACAGTATGTGCAGAGTATATTTATTAGTTCGGCGTTTTATTAAATTGTAGTGCTTGGTAGTATATTATAAGCATGTTTAAGATTGGTAGATGTTTTAGAGTATAGGTTAAAATAGGACAGAATTTGCTTAAAACTAAGGTTAGAGAATAATTAGGATAGGATATGTAATCATAAAAAGGAATAATCTTATATAGGAAATGGATAAATAAAATCTAGGTTAGATAAAATGAGGAATAAAGAAAATTAAAACAAAGTTTAAAACAATAAAGGAAAACACTGCCCTTAGAACTGGCCAATAAATTAGAAACCATTAAATGTGAAAAATAGAGAAACACTTCGCTTGTGAATTAATTAAATGCTAGAAGTGAAACACTACAAAATTCTTGACGGAAGTTTACATTTCTCATTAACCATCGCAATATCAGCAATTTTATTTTTCATCATCTTCATCTTTTATTTCTTTTCGTTTTTAATAATCTTATTCCATATCATTTTAATTGTTTTCTTCATTGTCATTTATAATACGGGTTTATACTAGAGTTATAGATTATTACTCGTCAATATTCACGTGCTAATTATAAGTAATCTGTTGTAAGACACGATATAATCCTAGGTTGAGCGTGTTTTACTACAATTTATTATTTACCATTATGCGTATCTGGTTAATTATAAGAACATAAGTGTGCAAATAAAAACATAGAAACACTCCTGAAATGCACAACAACTTTCGTGATACCACTGGGAAAACAAAACACAGACTCCTGTACGAATCAAGGAAAAATGTTTAGTTATCATCTCCACAAGTCGCTCGTTTTAATTGTTTGATAATGTGTTAATGAAGCGAGTCTCTTTATCTTCAATGTATCTCAACAAATCACATGATATTGATTGATAAAACACGAAACAAACAGCATCACCGAAAAGAGTAAACAAACAGTTGTTAAAGTAAGTACGATTTATATTTATCACCGCTGCGCTGTACGATCTTGCGATCCGTTAAGGTTTACTTGTCACATTAGAATTAGGAAACAAACCCGTCTAGTTCGAACGCTTTACGGTACGGTTATTGGTGCGATTTAATTTAGCCACTAATCCAACCGTGTCCGTCCACATGAAGCAAACACACCCCGACAGATCACGAGCGTCGCCCGGCGTTGGCAAGGTAGCGTAGCAACTTCACGCCTCGGGCGCCGTACCCGCGCCATCCGTATGGCTTTGTTCGGTACATCACCGGGCATACCGGCATTATTTGGTCAAAGGTAACTCTAACGGCCATCGCCATCCCCCCGAAACAGCTTTGTACCATGCCACGGTCGGATGATCGACTCACGATCGCGGCAGCGTTTGCCCGAAACATGTGGTGTGGTGCCGAGTGAGTATCGTGGGTAAACATGGTGGCCTTTTTGTGTGTTTGCGAAGGGACTCAAGATGGAAGCGCTGCGATCCAAGCGCCATGTTTGGTTCGATCGCGCAAAAATACAATTATCGTTCATTAGCACCTGATGGCCGGGCCCGAGATGGGGAAGCGTTTTTTTTTTTATTTCGGGAAATACATCGCCACCGATCGCGCGGCCACAGTTTTCATGCGCACGGTGGAAAGTTTCGTACATGGCCAATGTGCCAAGACAGTGTGTTGTGTTGTGTTTGATCGTTCACGTTTGACGCACATCTCCGCCCAGTGGGTTCAAAAATACCGCAAAGGTGGTTTTTGGGGATCTGAGGACCTGAGCGCAAAACCCAATCCCAAAAATAGCTAAAGCTTCACCGTTCAGTAATAGTTAAAAAAATCACTCTGCTGGAACCGTCCAAAGCATAGGAGGAGATGATTGTTCGCTGTTTTTGCCGAAAAAAAAATAAAGGCGAAGTGTCAATATTCGGTGGCCATTCTGGTAGCATCTGCTTCGTGCAGGACACATGCAGTCAAGCGAAGCTGCGAAAAATCGAATGGATTTTTCCACTTTGCCAAGCGTTTGACCTTTGGGGGGGATGGGTTGCGTGTTCTTTTCGCTCGCTTCTTATTGTGCTACAAGTTTTGCGCAACGAATTCACGGTGCTTTAGAGAGGTAAGGCTCGAATTATTACAAAACCGAATGTACTTGAATGTACTTATATTACATTAAGGAAGATTACTAATAATGATTTGTTTATGTGATTAAGTTTTTACGTTCAGATTAATTATTGTTTATTTATTTTACAATAATGTTTTGTTAAAATAGCTGTATTAATAGATAAACAAATGGAAAACTAGGTAATAAAGAGAGTGGAGATATTCTGGAGTTGCTTTTTGTGCCATTTGGGTATCTATCTTTTCAGGAACTATAATATTGATGGACTCATGCTTGTAAGAGCGACCTGATAACTACTTTACATTACCAGAGTCTTTGACGTTCCGTTGTGTAAGAAAACGTCATAGTAGTGTACTGTAAATGTTGTAAATAAATAACTTTTTATGGTTTAAAATCACTTGATAATAGAAGAATAAATTTGAAATGTGTATTGTTTGAGAACCTCAGGCATCATACAGGTACGGATAATAGAGTAAGGTCATCTTTATAAAGCATCATCAACATCAAACTTGTATTGATAAGTTGATTGATATTGATTTATGATGAGAGTTTACCAATGTGCCTCATCCAATTTTTGCGCATCAGCAACCTGTACCGAGAAATTTAAATCCAACGCACAATAGTTTTACCAATATAAGAATTTCATGTAATAGATTAGCCACACTCGCAATAGTTGTACCACATATGTAACAATAGACAGAAAAGAGGCGAATGAGGTCTATGAGACCCAAAGCCTCTATAAAAAAATAAAAAAAAAAAAAAAATTGCGAGGACGACAGCATTGGATCGAGAATCAAATCTACTAAGGCAAAACACCTACTTGCAGGAAACTCTAACCGTGATAGATCCCGACTGGGTAGCAGAGTATCAGTTGAGTTCTACTACCTTGGTACTCTCTTTATAGCAGATGCAATCTCCAAAGCAACAAAATTAGAATTCGTATTTTCTAGGACAACCCTGTATACTTTGGGTTATTCAATTTCCTGAGATACTGAATACACCAACAATTCACTAAATGAACGTTACACCGCACTCTGGTATGTCCGGTAACTCTCTAGAGGTATAGAGACTTTGGATCTTTAAGACATCATTGGCCTCTTCACGGTATATGATTAAAGTATACCTACAGCGAATGTGATTAAGGTGTTGGTAAAACTGTTGTGGTAAAAACTTAAATCTCGCTAAACATGTTGCCGATGCGAAGAAAAGGGATGAGTCGGCTCAGCTGCTCTTTGTTGGGTGATAAACTTGGTGGCTCGATGTGTATTGTATCCATGGCATTCGATAAAAATGTGGTGGACCTCAACGTTAACGCCACATAAACTACGTAGTGGTGAGTTAAACTTGTCGAAGAGATAGTAATGGCTTCTTCTGGACAGTAATAAAAAAAAAATCTTGTTAAGAAGTGTTGTTTCAGTTATTTTGTCTATGATTTCGCCAGAATAGTAAAACGAGATTAAGCATCAATTACCTGATTAATCTTATGATATCTTCACCTCTCCGAAATCTGCATCTGTCGATGAATTACTTCATTATCTTGAGCTTATTACTTCATTTGTACACTTTTTGATCTTATGCTATTGTCCATTATTGTACCTGGATAAGCTATCCAACAGTTTGATGAACGAATTCATATGCCAGAACCTCCTTAATTTATCAAGGAACTTATCAAGTTTAGGAACTTATGAAGAACTTAAATTGCTGGATTGCCAGCGATGTGTTTGGGTGCAGTTACGGATTAAACGGTAAACGGACTGAACGGCCGCGGGGGGCCTCGAGGTCGTAGGGGGCCTCTAGTTTACAAATAAACTCTCTGCAACCTAGAACTCTGCAACTATAGCGGATAAAACGAATGGCGGACCAAGAAGCCGCCTAGGGCCCCGGCATTACAGCTCGGCAACGGGTCAGACAATTCGGGGCTCAGACATACTAAAACGACCCCCCCACCTCTCTCTGTTGCAGTTGAGAAAAACGAAATGAATTATTGGGGCCCAAACATGTGTAGCACTAGCTAGTGGCACTACCATTTTGCCATGAGACCCCCACGCATATGCAATTGCTTAGCAGTTTGAAGCAATTCACAAAAATTGTTATGTTTTAAAATGTTATTATTGGTTTGTTCATCGAATGAACTTTTTAATTTGTAATTCATTTCTGCGTAAGGGCATCTTTAGCTTCTTCTTGGAAGGTAAAGGTTTAATTAGGTAAATTATATTTGGCATTTCTAAACCGTTTAGAATAAAAGAAATAATCTAATAGATTATGGAAGATTCAGTTAATGGAAGATTCAGTTAAATATTGTAAGTATGTGTATTTAATTTATATTCTTGATAATTGACTAAAAACACAAATAATACGGGCTAACTCTTTCCTCTCGTGTTAAAAATTGAAAACTGAATTCATTCACAGAGTTTTCTTCCAATTATTCTTCGCATTTCACTCCCGTTGTTATGACACGAGCAACAAAAGAATGTTAAAAGAGTAAAGAACGAAAGTTTTTACTTGTTTTTATTCTGTTTTTCTTCCATTTGCTTTACTCCTTCGGAAACCCCAATCATCGAGCTTCGAAGCCAGTTGATTAAACTGTTCATTCATCTGATCAAGCTCCGGCAGTGAACTCCTGGTGGAAAAGGTCGGTTAATTAGCATCATCGATCGACTGTACCCTGGAATGATGTGAAACGGAACCACGACCACGGCACCGTGCCGATGATTCCAAGTGCATCCGTGCGCTCCGGGGCCAAAGCGCATCAGTAAAAGGAGCCGCCAGCATAGATGTAAAACCGGAGTGGCACAACTGAATGAATGCTCCTTCGTTAGGATGACAGTGTTAGATCACTGGGGCTTGAGTTTTCCAGCAGTGAGCCGGTGTCGAGGCGGTTTCCGGTTGTGTTTGGTTGGTTGTGCAAATGAATGATTAGAATTTAATTAACCGAATGTTTTCCATGGTGCGTCGGTTCTTCGCCTCGGGCGCTCGATGATCCCCCGATTGATCAATGTTTTCGGTTACAGTTTTCACCGTCTGTGGCAGCGGGAATGAAATGATGAATGGTTTTGTAATAAATGTCACGCAAACGCGGCATGACAGACGAGCAGGTGTTGTCAGGGCAACCGGGAAAGCAATGTTGTTTGTGCGTGTGTGTGTGTGGTGACAGTCATCAGGCAGAAGATGAAGGCTCATCCGTCATTTTTCGACCGAACCGAACAACGTTGTGCAACGAGCGTTTAGTAAAATCGCACATCAAGATTGAGAATGTTGGCCGGTGGCATTGCCCGAACCAATGATTTACATAACAAAAAGCACTGTGCGGTGTAGATTAGAGGATTATGTTGTGCCTTTTTTTTATTATTGCCTCCCAGCTAGTGCATTAACGCAAATGGTTTTGTTTTGTAAACAACCTGTCAACGCAGCTGTCAATCTCGCCTGTACTAAAACACTCATTAGCCGTGAGTGTTGTGAGTGGGAAAAGGTGAGTTCGATCATTCATATTCCAATACGCATCGAACGGCAATAAAATATTGTCCTGGGAAATCTAATCAAACGTAGCTTTTGCTTAAATCTTTGCTCTGGAGTACTTTGATTTGGAATGTTTTGATGCACAAAACAATAAATAGTGCGATGCACAAAGTGGAATATTGACTCACAGCTTCTTCTTGGAAGCGAATCATAAGCTTCACCGAGCATCAAATAGTAATTTCTATTGAATTATGTTGTGTTCGGAATGCGTTTGAAATGAATATGTTCGCCAGAAAGGATATCAGTAGGAGCCCGTTTGATCTACATTTAGTATTCGTGCAGCATAGATCGAGTATACTAGTGCCAGAGTTATGAGTTTTATCCCGAAAGCGACAATTAATTTTCCTGCGAACTCAAATTTATATGTACCACTTTGGAATGCAGTTTGGTCCCTACAATTGCTGTGTATCTGGGGCGGTTCTAGGGGAGGTGTGTAGGGCTTTTGGTACTTCTCATCATTAGAAAATGCTTTTTCCACTGCACGTCCAGGGTTGAACGCTGGACTCCAAGTGAAGAGCACCGGACTGAGCTGCACCGTCGTTATGAATATTTCTAACATGCTTTGCCGGAATATGAAATAGCTCGAAATGCACTTCGTTATCGGTGTGGCACTCTATGTTCCACTGATCAGTCCGGTATCAGAATTCAATCAAACATTCTATTCCGCATCACAATAACTTCCCTGCTCAATTTCCGAATCCCCAATCTCTCCTCTCGTCAGTCTTCGGCAAGGGCTCAGTTGTGGGGAATTGCAAATAAAGAAAAACCTGGCATTTCCATTTCCGCAACTGACCCGGCAGAGGGTTATATTTGATTCGCTGTGGAGCTTTGCGAATACTGCTCCAGTACCTCCAACAGTAGTAGTACTGGTAGTAGTAGTAGCAGCAGCAGAAAGCCAATAACATTTCAATCAGTCGCTGTTGAATTTCAAACACAAGCTTTCCCATTCCCAGTTAGTCGCACAGAACCTGAGCGGTCCTCGGGAATGGATGGATGGATGGATGGATGCCAGCCAGGGAACCGCTGGCGAAGGGTGCAAAAAAAGGTGAATTCGAAACATTTTTAATATCCAACGTTTCCATCCTCGAAAACCCTCTTCAAAATCCACCTCCATGCCACACCTTCGGTCCCCTTGTTGTGCTCCCTGGACCCCTGGACGCCGCGTGGCGAGCCGTACCGTGGAAGGAATTTAGCTTCATTTCGAGCGCTTATGCGAACGTACCACTCGGCCACTCTCGGTGGGTGTGGGGCGCGCAGGAAGGTGGGCAGGTTCCCAGGATACCGAACTTCAGGGCTGCCCTGAAACACCGGGCTCTCACCATAGAAACCGCATTCCTGTTGCTGGTTTTCCCGGTTTTGCTCGCAAACTATCCGCAAAATTCCCCGGAACGTACAGAGCCCCTTTTTGCGTTGGCTCAATTTTGGGACGCCGGTGAAGCCTGCCAGACCAGCAAGGACATCCCCTTGTCGGAGGTTACTTGATGGGGGGGAGAGTGATTTTTTGGAGTTCCTTTTACAGCTACAGCTACAGCCACGTGCTCTCCTGCCCTCGTCACGTACTTGGAACACGGAAAATATTAATAAAACACACTATTTAGATAAAACCCCGATTCGAATTCACAAATTCACCACCTAATTAAATGCACGTGCCGACAAAAATTCAATCACTGTCGAGGTTAGCAAGGGCTCGTCGAAAGGCTTGTGCGGCGATAAGCCGCGACTTGAGCTCATCGCTGGTTAGCAGGAACCTCTCGGTTCAACATGGTTTTCATGGGCGAAAGTCTCAAAAAACCCGAACACAAAAATAACGCTTCCTCTTGAAGTCTTGTGCGATCCTAGGAGTCCTCTCGGGAGTCACGACTAAGGGAAGCAGTAGCCGCCTTGTGCTACCTTTTTCCGGAGTCAGAGGCCGGTGGCAGGTCGCTGCTACGGATTTCCAACCCAATAAAACGGCAATAATGTTTGTAGCCGCGTGTTCGGAGGTGGACTGCGAGGACCAGGTAAGTACGGGGACGCAGCTCAGGATTCTTTAGATCAAAGCCGACCGAACCGTGGGCCACCGAAAGCGGTACCATAAAACCCGTTTTCCTGTGTTTGTGCTAATGTTTTCCGAAAAGGCTTGTACGCAATGGTCGGCACAGAGACACAGAGAGCCATTTGCTTCAAACCTCACACAGTAATCATCATCTTCGACGGGGTCGCTTGTGTTCGAAACGTTTGGTTAAGGTGGAAAACAACACCGGACCACAGAGACTTCGGAGGCGCGTTTGTTGTGAGCCACCCACCCGGCAGCCATTAGAGAGAAGCCGTGCGGGAGTTACTTTTTATTGTTCAGGTGCATTCAGTATTGGGCAGGATGTGTTTGTATGTGAAGCTGTAAGGAGTGAGACTTCACACACACGCACACGAAAAGTGAAACGTGACGAAAGCCTGTTTCCGGACAGATATTGTTGACGCTCATTACAACATGACAGCTAGCTGCTGTATACGGGGAAACCGACAAACGATCGGCTTCGAATGAAAGTAAAACTGTTTGTCGGGGCCAATAGAGAGCAACAACGCTTGAGCGCAATTAAGGCTAATAGGTGGTTTTTGTTATTACCGTTGGCAGGCAGGTCAACAATTAATCGATTTGCGTGTTAATCGATTAAGGTTTGGGCTGGCGTGTGACGCTTCCCAGGCTTTGTTCGAATGTTTTTGTTGTGTGTTTATTTAAATATATTTTATATTTGTTTATTTAAATTTGTTTTATACATATCGAGGCTTCAATGTTGTGACATTGTGTCTTAAAACTGAAGACTCTTTCGGTGTTCTAAGAAAACATCATATTGACCAACGAATTTCTAGAAGTAAAGGAACAATTTTGACTGTTTCCAATTTAGATGCTCGGTGGTTCTCAAGTGGTTCTACGCAATCCGCAACGAAGTATATTCGAGAGGACACAAAACCAAAATGGAGGATGTCGAGTAGTTGGAAAGGTAATATGGATGATTTGTTGTAAATGTTCCTTTTTGAACAAATTCGTAGAAAATTATGTTTTTCTACATAATTATTGATGAGAGATTTTCTTAAATTGTATGTTTTATTAAGTTTATAATTTAATAATTTAATTTTTATGAGAAGTCTTAAATTTCACTCGAATGAATTATTAAATATGTATTGCACGATGACTTTGAGTGATTTAAGTTTTAAATATTACGGCTAACCGAATTTCCAGGCGTTCTTTAAGCTGAATTAGAGTTGCCAGGCTCCGGCTAGGTTAATTAGGTTATGAGAATCTGATTGTTACTTTTGAGATCGTTTTAATTTATTTCGAAGCTGTCTAAGATCATCTAAGAAGATGAATATGAATCATTAATGTTACTTAAATAATAAATATTACTGGTTCTAAGGATTACAACACGATAATCTGTAGCGTGATCCCTTCTCGTGAAATATTGAAGCATCCAGGTAATTGCTTTTGAATTGTCTTCTTCTTGTTTTAAGCATCTTTGAGTCTGTGTACCACATTTTCTAATTCACTTCACTAAATGTCTTAAAACTTAGAGTTTATTTTTAAATAACTAATACGATACTATTCATTGACTCATCTTCCAAAACAAGGAAGAAGCAATGTTTTGTTGGGATTTGATGTTTTGTAGCCATTACGCTAAAGCTAGGTTAGGTTCAAAAGCACAGGATTAAAAAACGTGCTTTCAAAACATTCGTCGAAAGCTTGTGCGCGGTTCAAGCGCGCTTCGAAGAGTTAGATTAAAAGCTTTTATAGCAAATGCTCTGGCACAAATTGTGGTACGCTATTATAGCAAACAGATGGATGATGCTTACGTTTACGACCGCTAGTGGCGCTAGCAGCAAGAAAAGAGAACTCTCTGTTTGCATCGATAGTCGGTTTGAATTAGATTCGTTATAAACATTTGCTTTTAATTCTAAACAGTTAATGCCTAATTTTAAATTTTTGAACACATCAATTATTGACTTTAATTTATTGTTTTGAATTTTCATAATAATTCTGCAGAGGTTCAAAGATACGGCGGGAACGGCAGCATGTCAAATCAGGATCTTACTTTAACTGTCAACTCTGCATATTTGAAATTGACGAATTTCTACAATTTAGAGCCAAAATCCCAGGAAAATTTATTGAAAAAATGGTCCAAAGTAAGGTTTAACACACTAAGAAGGAGCATAATTTCATACCATGGGCACTCGTACGATTAACAGGTTTCATCAGAATTTATAATTTTATATTGTTCTTAAATACAAACGAGCAATAAACGAAGTAACACATAGTTTAGATTTAATACGTTCAATGAAATAACTACGACTATAAAGTTATTTAAAACATTCTGTTTTGTAAGCAAGACATTAGCTAAAACGTGAAAATAATATAGATTTATTTACTTTGAAACATTTTTGTTTGCTTGACTTCAAAAGCAGTGGTATCAGATTGGCTAAACTCGACACAAACAACCTCACACCGTATAGAAGACGTTCCTATTCAAATGGTATTAGATGCATCTATCCGCACAGTACAAGCTTCTTGGCCTGCTGTGCCGGTTTCGGAAGCCGCAAAACAATGTGGCGTCAGTTCACACCTCACACCAGCGGCGTTTCCTGTTTCGTTTCATGATCAGGATGAAGATGGCTACACCACACCATCTCACGTCTTTTCAACGCATTGTAGCGTGACATGATCTTCTTCAGCTTACATACACACGGAAGAAACAATCCTGGAGAGAGGTTGCAGGATCGGTATAGAAGAATAGTGTCAAATTTGAATCCGATTTGAGTGGGTTTTTTTGTTGGCACAACGATCTCATTGGTAACAGCTTGATGTTATGAACAGAAGCAGTACGGAGGTTAGGAATATGGTAGCAGTTCACATCAGCAGGAGCGTATCCTGCTTAAGATGTTTCGGAAATATAATTAAACTACTCTCGCAGAAGCATTGCTAACAGTTTGGTAATAGTTCAGAAGGTATGAAAACCCAAGGAGCGAGTTAAATCATCATCTCTTTCCTCATTGTTTGCTTGTGTGTCTTCTATGTTATATCCGGTTTTGTAAGCTACACGGCCCTGGTGTCCTAAGTTAATAAAAAATATCCTGGTTTGTGCAATTTTCTTTCGTAATTGTAACTTGTACAGTCCGCTAGGATATGTCTAGTTGTTGTAATGTCTCCACAGTAGGCACACTCTACAGGGTCTGATTTTGTTATCTGATGGCCGATGGGTAAGTCGTAAGTGATCAATTTGTTTCCGACCTCAGTTGGCTGCTTTGTTAGCAGCTTTATTCCCTGTTAAGCAACTATGGCTACAATCGGGATCCAGAAAAAGGCGAGTTGTACCGAAGCCGGAAGGTTTTTTTGGGACATGTAGTGAAAGAATCTTTCGATTTCCCTCGCGCAAGGGTACTAGATTAGGGAGATTAGTACCATGGATAAAAATAGCGGTACGTTTGGTGGAATTTGGTGCTTCTTCTGCTGCAATGGTGAAAACAGTTGTTTCTGGCGAATACATACTTGCACTATCGGATTGATAGTAGAAGCATCTATCAGTTGACGCAATAATTTCGCTTCCAGCACTGACCTGTTTTGTGACTAATTTTACTGTATAGTTATGTTGATGATCTCAATACATTTTATGTAGAAATTTGTCTAAAATTTGAGTAGAAATTGAAGAACTGTGAAATGATGGTAGCTCTTATCTTATTGATCATTCAGTTGTAGGGTTTCAATTCAGTTGGTCTACCATGGATCCCCGAATTCGGTTTGTTTTATGATTCGTGGTATTCAACGATTCGTCAACTCTATGAAGTCTTTCTGTGCTCTCCTAATAAATGCGTCAGATTTAATAAGTTTTCTCCAGAAAACGATCCTCAAAAATGAGAGAAGACAAGACAATATTCGCAAATCAGTGAGAGAGTAGGATTGATAATTAATGATCCCGTTAGTGAAGCTAAATATGTTTCAAATTGTAGTTTATTTATTGACACTATTTCAATCTCGTACAGCAATTTAGCTATGAGACATGACTTCACTTCCTCCTTGAAGCACTCCGCTCTCTAGACGATTTCTCTCTTGACAATTTTGATACAATGAAGAGGTCTGACAGAGCGATTCCTGAGAAAATCAAAAGTTGTTCGAGGATATTCACATGCCAAGATCGCTCAAATACTTTTAAAAAGTTGATAATGGCAACTTTTGGATTTTAATACAAAATTGTGGTTAAAGTTAGGATTGTCAGTCAGTTTTGAATAGGTCATCACTTCATTGATGATCGATATTATTCACAGTACAAAACTCAAAGCGAAATATTATTTTTAAATACACACAGTTCTAGAAAATAAAGTTCAAACAGAGAATGATTACACAAAACCTTCACATTACGAATTCTGCTTACTTTTGACTTGTTTCCATTCTTCATCCCTTTTAAGATTCATCAATCTCCAAAATCATCCAGCACGTGCCACTAAATCTTATCGCAACAGACGATCGTTCCATATGTTCCGACACGCATAAGCCGAATTTTCATTCCCGTCTTTGGTCCAATTAGTTCTATCTGCGAGTAGTTCCTGCAGCACATCATCGAAACATCTGATCGGATTGTCCGAGGCTGATGCAGAAGACCGCCGCCAAGAAGCTGCTCTAGATTGTGGATAATCCTTGAGGATCGATACCGAAGCTGCCAAATGTACAGCTTTCGAGCACACAATCGAAGAAACAACAACGGAGAAAGCGCATGCGGCATATCGAAAGATGATCCCTCATTGTCGCATTGTTTACTTTGGCCTATGTAAGAAAAACGAATCCAAGCCGATAGGAAAGGTGGCGATATCTGTGTCGTAAATTGTAACAAAACTATCGCTGTCGGTTTCGAATATCCGATATTCGCACCCTTCAACGGTGACAGATTCCTCGCTTTCGGCCCACGGTACGGTCCAATTGTGAGCATGCGTGTCAGAATTAGGCTTCGATCGAGAAGCATAATGTGACAAAAGAAATAGGAGAAAAAAAACGCACAAACCAACCACACGGCACACCAAACCACACAATCGCACAAAGGTGTGAGTAGTTCGGTTTCATTGCGCTGTTATTGTTTGCCGCTATAAGCCGCCCTGTTAGGCGAGACATAAACAAACGATGCCAGTCAACAACGGTACCGTACCGGAAGGGCTGTTTTTCGTACTTTGTGCCACACATTTTCTGGTGAGAAAAGCGCTCATTGAAGTGATGTGTGTACGTGTGTGAAAAGATGTGTGAAAACGGATCATTAGCCCAGCAGGCGGTGGATTACTATCTCGCAGGCTTGGATCGGTTTTCGCAATAACAAAAAATCTAAAGGTGTTACTCTCTGCAGTGTGGCTGACCGACCGTCCCTGGCTTTGCTCGTTTCCTTTCATTCGGCAGTGGTTTCGGTAAGTGTTAATTTGAGGTGTATGTTGTACATTACGCCGGATATCGATTGAAGTGTTTGTTTGATTTAAGGTTTGATTGTTGCCAATTGGAATACCACGGATTTCGTGTGGTTAAAAAGAAATAAAGCATCGTAGCACATCAAGATGGTTGATTGGAGAACGGCGGGATTGAACTACGTCAACTATTCCAACATTGCTGCACGGTTGGTACGAAAAGCGCTAAAGCCGGAACTGCGTGCGCAAGCAGCTCGCCGAGAGGAAACGCACATTAAAATGACCAAGTGGCAGAATGGGAAACCGGTGGAAAAGGGAGCCTCGGTGTGAGAGAGAGAGAGGAGGCATCGTTGTTTGTCAGTTACCGTAACAAATGAATGCAATAAACTGCTTGAAAATGTAACATTTTAACCATACAAAAGCAATTTGTATTATATTATAATAGTTAAACACGCATATCTCTCTATATTGTAGTCACTTTATCCGATTATCTGATTTTAGCGGACAACACACTAATCTTTTGTGAGAATCTTTCGACAACTGCCACAAACTTTAATGCACACTTTGATGGTTGAAACGTTATATCTTCGCTTATGCATTTCATCTGAGCTGAAAGTAAAGATTTCTAATCTCAGAAGACTAGAAATGTTAAAACCAAGGAAACCAAGAATTTATTGATTAATACTGTAAATTCGTGAAATAATAATTTACAAACCGCAGAATCTGGACTTCTCACACGGCAGAATATGGACTTCTCCCCAAGAAATCTTGATGTAGGACTGGTTTGAAACCTCTAGATCCCATCAATGTGCTCGCTGAGCTTCTCAACAGCGAACGTGACGTTGACGATCCCCTTCCTGGTGGGCAACTGGTGAATATTAGATCAACCGTACTTACTTATTAGGCGCGATCTCTTGCCCTTCCATAGATACCGCTCACGATCGTCTGCAACTGCAATATTTCGACCTTACTAGCCATCAAGCTTCACGCCATCACTACATCTACAGTTTGAGCCTACAATGAATGACTCTACTATAGATGAGGGCGGAGTTAAAGGACTTTACAGGGGGGATCGTCCGGTACCGTTCTCATGACATGACCAGCTCACAGGAGCCTGGTGAGTATAATTCTCTGCTCAATGGCTCCTCAATTGATGTTCCCTCATATACCGAGTCAAACACCCTTCTAAGCAACTGTCTTTCGAATGCGGTCCGGAGGTTTTTATCAGTTTTGGACAGAGTCTATTTTAAAACTGAGTTGCTTTTTGGACAACGCTCTCGTCACTATCCATCCATATCCAGAGAACGATTCAACGTTACGCGCTCCATCACTTTACCTATGAGAATGATTGGACGAAATTATGCATCTTTTCCAGGAGGTTTCCCGTAGTGATGTAGCACTACCAAGCGTTGGCGTTTCCAATAGACTGGACAGTTTACCTATAGAGCACTGTTGATAAACTCTAAAGTCTAATGTTGTCCTAATTCGTTCGAAATGAATAGCTTACAGGGTGCATATTAACGCACGGGTCGATTGGAACTCGTTGCAATCACGCAGGGACTGATCGTAGTATAAGCAAGCTAAGCAGATCCTTGTGGCCTCCAGCTTTCAAGGGGCAACGTATACATCGACAGTGGTGGGTCTTGATATAAACTGCCTGGGGGATAAGTATTTCGAAAGCCTCGAACCCTATAGTGTTCTCGTATAAGGAAACCTCACCACGGTTGATCATGTCATTGGAAAATTAAATGCCCATACGATGTCTCCGCTTGGCCGCTACCTCAGGCTCTGTCATTTAGTGTAGGGTTCTTAACTTCCTTTCTGCTTTGGGGCTCCGAGAGGCTTCACTCACGTGTATAAATCGATTCCGGAACGATACGCATTTCGTACTTTCATTCCTATATTGTATATTATATTTCAGGCTCTTTCAGTACGCTGAACGTCGTGTGGCTTAAATTATATAAATTGGTCTAATTTAGCAGCCGTTAAAGATTTTGTGATTTGTTTACCTTATTGGGTATCTCAAAATGTACGTTATCGCAAAATTATAGTAAGGTTCTATTGACAACGAATGAAAGGAAGAAACAATGGACAAATAGGACCAAAGAACGTGCCACTGACCGTTTAAGAGATAGACGGATGAAAAAGACTGTTTTTTTCCCCTAATAAAACATCTACAGTTTCTCTTCATTTCATATCTTTTCGCAACATCAAACATTTAGTTGGAACTTGAATTATTTAACCAACGTTAGAAAAAGAATACAAGTCTTATCGGAACACTATCCCATCTCTCTAAACTCTAAACATTCTAAATCATACAACGACCCTCACAAAAACCCGCTTTAAGGTTTGCGCCTTTAAGCGTTGAACCCATCCTCGGCGTTTAGTGGGCCAATAATCGTCTACAGCGTTTGTCACCATGTTCAGTTGATTTAACGATCGAACTAACGCTTAAATCACCCGTTAAATTGTGAACGTGCGATGCCAACAGCGCAAAACCATGCTCTAAAGTGCCTCTGAAGTTGTTCCACCATCTTGTTAGCGGGTATGATCGAAGCTAATCTGCTGAATTTCACTTCCACTAACGCACTGCTCAAGCATATCCGAAGCGGAAGGAGAGTAATGAAATTTTGCGGTAAAGGTTCAAGTTGCGACTCGCGCGATTGGACGATGAATCCACAGTTCATCATCGATTGGCAATCGAACCGAAACTCATCTTGGGAGATTAAATTCGAGCAGCAGCTGGCTGGGCTGGCTGGATGCTTTAAATTGGGGAGTCAGCCGAAGAACGATGATGATTCGACAAAAAAAAAAACGATGTAATTTCTTTTCACGTTTGGAAATAAAGTTCGTTTTAAGCGCTGTAGGTGTAAGAGGTAGTTTGTGTTGGGTTTAAAGTTGTTGTACGTTACAGATACCTTAAAAAGAACTGAATTCTCATAAGAAGTTGAAGGTGATCTGAGTGAAGGACATGCAATAAGGAACGAATTAGCCAAGGGACGCCTAAAGTAGCTCTGCTTTAATCTGTACCATTAGCATTAGGACCGTAGCTTCCTGGTTCTAGCTCACCTTCAAACGATGGAGGAAACGATTTTCAAAAACCAATACCCAACCCACCCATACGGCTACGGTTGGTCTAGGGCTGCAACTTCACCATCGAAGCTCCGAGATCGACACCGTCTTAAAACCGTTCGTACGAGTGTAACGATCGTACGGCCCTCAACGCACGTTCGCTCAACGCACGTTCTGCTCCGCCCATAATGAATGTGTCCGGTCATTAATTTAATTTGACGATGGATAATCAGCGGCCTACGTGCGTAATTTATCTAATGAAGATTGAAAGTCCGCGCGCGCGCGCGCCCCATGTTCGATGAACGCCATCGCATTCGGTGCCGCGGCATTATGAAACACGGTCAGAAGACATCTCCGGTTCCGATGGAAAGATGGCTCGGAAGGCCCTCGCAGGAAAATAGTGACCATAAACAATTACACTAATTGATCCGCTTCGGTTCGGACTTTCGGTTGCTTCTCTGCCGCCCAGTACTTTGAGCGTATGGTGTGGTGGCCCCCAAGAAGGCGGAATAGAGAAAGCAGGAGGCGCAAACGAAGGCGGTCGAAGATGCTCGCACACCTGAATTTCATTGGATTAGCTGGAAAGAGCTGGGGAGAAATAGTAAATGGGAGAGCGAGAGAGAGTCGAAGTAAATTGATGATCTCTGGGGTGATGGTGGAAATGGTAAAGTACCTGAAAGACATGATAATTAGCCATGATCCATCTTGCGAGCATGGGTTTTGGGTTGCCCTTGCACGAGGTGACTTCGTAGGCAAATATTGTGTTGTGTGTTTTCATATTTTCTACTTTTATCCTTGCCTATTGATTTAGGAGGTAGGAGCAGTCTGAAAAGGAGAAATATTATGTGTATTTATTTCTTATTTGTAACAGTTACTTTAAAACATTAAATTTTTTACATTTTAAAGTCTTTCGAGTAACATTTCGTCGTGAACTGCATGCTGGACAAGGACTGATTGTTTGTCGTGGCTGTGGTATTGTCGTGGCTTCTAAATATTCGTTCGGAAAGTACTGCATTTTTTACCATGTTTTATAACAATACCTGAACTAAAACTTCAAAATTCACGCATTATGAACTTGAGCAAAAATCATAGTCATATCTGCCGGAGTTTAGAGATTAATGGACTGTTTCGAAAGGGAAAATATATAGTTCTTTGTGTCTTTTAAGTTTAATAAATCGTCAAAAAAGTTACACACAGGGTAAATAACATTATATCAACAAGGTTCAATCAAAATAACCACCATTTGCATCGATCGCAGCTAAAATCTTGATTCGAAATCTCGAAAAAATTGATGCTACAGTCTCCCTATATCCATTAATTGAGCTTTTGTATTACTGAAAGTGCGATTGATGTTCTTTTCAACTGCACCCCATACAAAATAGTCCTTAAGGTTAATGTTTGGAGAGTTTTAAGGCCAAATGTTTGAACATTTTTTTACGTATCGCAGAAGTATTTTAATGGGCTGATGTTTTTAGAGCATGTCTGATTGTTTTTACTGTATTTTTGGAGTATTATTCAGCAGTCATCATGCCTCATTTTTATTGGTCGAATAATGTGTGTTAATACTTCTAACCTTACAGAAAAATATAAACTATTATAAATATGTCAAAGTTATCCAGAGCACCCTGTAAATAGATGGTGATGGAGTGGCATTGTTGTTTTGTTTAGTTTTTTTTTACCGAAAAATTATAAAATAATAGTTGAGACATTTATTGTATACGGCAGTGAACAAAATCGTCTATGGATCAACGTCATACAATGCGATCTTGTCTACGGTATAGAGATAATTTAGTTGTGGATATGCAGACATTAGAAGAGAGATACCAAAATTCCATGTTGTTCGGTGGCGAGGTCGTTGTTCGGTGCCAGCTCTCAACAAAAGAGACTAGGTATCAACTCTCATTCCGACCGTCCGCCAATTTGCAGGACTGACTGACATTCTGGGCTAGATAGATTCTAGAAAATACCGGTGCCAGATAAGTTTTTTCAGAGATGGCTTCTACTGGACTGAAGGACTTTTGTTTAGATTAATGAGAATATCCTGTCCAAGAATATCCAACATTAGTTGTTCCATTGGCCACCAATAGAAATGCGTCGAAGTTACTTCTTCAATAAATCTTCCATTCAACAAAATTGAGCTCTTTGAACAGCTTACCTAATAGACCCTGGCCATCTTAGCTCGTTATCTATTAAAACTTCACCAACAAGGACTCATTGAACGTCGTGACAGTGGGATGAAATTGTTAGTTTCTGCCACTTCCAATATGGGGTGACTTCAAGCCACTGTATAGATCATGTTAGTGTATTGAAAGAAACGAAAGAGGTCGAAGAGATACGAAATTTCTTAAATTCTATAAACAACAACATGTTGGTGTATTCATTTTTGATAATTATATATGAGATAAGATCTAAAATTGGTCTATCGGCAATGATCACTGAAAAATAAAAATGTGCTTATAATGTATCGTAGCCAACTGAACAGCACTCCGAGGTTGAATCTGATCAGTGAGCAATACAGCGTTATCTGGCATAGTTCATCCCAGCAGTAGTGAGCAATCCGCCTTGACAAGCCTTGGATTCTCCAAACTACGAAATCGGTTTGGTATTTGAAAGTCGACACCGTTGTCTAACCAAATAATCAAGTTCCTAAGTTCAAGTATAACCGAACATAGAACCAGAGGAAAGCAGTTTGAAGACAGCCAGAAGAAATAACGCGATTTGTAGACGTAGTGTAAAGTACTTACGGATGCACCAAATGCAAAAAAAAACAAACAAGGATAGTTTTCAGAGACTCACAACTCTCATGACCAGATACGGGACAAGATTGTTCTGGACAAGTCATCTGCATAGCAAAGAAAACAGTCATCAGGGAACAAGGAACTGAAGACATTCATAAATAAGACGAACATCAAAGGACTGCCTTAGGTTAAACCCGTACTGAATGAAAATAAGTACAAGATTTCACCATTTTATTTAACACAATTTCAACGATCACATAGTAAAGTAAGCTACCTTGTTCTACTTTAACACTGGACAGGATCGAATGTCGATCGGCAAATAATAAGTTATAACAAAAAAGTAAATGTGACCACATCCATGTCAGCACAAAATATTCCGCCGTGACTAGGATTTGCCAAGTGAGTGGTTAGTGAGATCTAATGAATTCTTGGGATCATTTCTATTTTCATGTACGTAAATATTCCCAATTAAAATGTACGAGTACATATAACTACTATAACTTGTTCTACTTTATCAACCACCATTTTCATTATAATAAACCATAAAAAATAAATACTATTAATATGCCATAATTACAGTATTATTCCTGATAAAAAAGTCATTTATCTATAATTTTGATTATGCGATTAATTTATTTTGCACAAATTGGCTTTCTATTATAGCTAGAAATCACCTCAATCTTACATCCTCTCAACATTTCACTCACATTTGATGGAAAACAATACCGTATTAAGATTATTACACTATTAGGGCGATTAACTCATTGTTAACTCATCAGCTCATTGTAAACAAATCAGTAAGTTTTGATTTTACCGATTAAGCCTCAAGTGAACTTCAGCCCAACAGATGGCGCGTAATGTTGCGATAAACATCTTTCTTTTTCTCGCTGTTCGCCTCTTGAATGTACAGCGTGCAACAGGACGATCACCAGCATCATCATACTCATCAAGTCGAAATAAGCAACGCGTATGGCAATGGATTTGTCAATAGTTAATGAAACTGTTAACGCTCTCGTGCGCCCCATCCACAATGTACGCCGCCACCCCGCTAAGAAAACGAAATAATTTGATCAAAATCTCTTCAACAATTGCCTCGAGCGAGCAAGCAGCAGGATGGCGTAGCAGGGTAGACATGAACAAAAACCCGGGGAAAAAGCGAAACACTGTCCCGTGACCCCCGCGTTTTGACCCGCCATGGGACGCCCTGTTTGTCCGCTTCCCTTTTTCCCATTGCCGTTTTGCCACTGCATGCTTTAGCCGTGGATAAACCTTCCGATCAAATGTTAACCCGTAATTATTAATTTTTGCGACAATGTAGTTTTTGGGTGACGACTGGTGCGCCCGGTGTAGCGCCTGGAGTGGGCACGAGCCAGGACTTCCACAAATGGTGCTCGCTCGTTGAGATTGCATCATTGATAAGGTTCGCCGGTAAGGGGCGCGGACTCTTTTCGCAGAAATTAGACAGATGCCAGAGGTCCTACTGTGGTCGAGGCAGCGTGAAAATTATGCGTATAATCGAACGGCGCGGCGTGTGGGCTTTACACGTACCGGTTCGGTTGTGAATAGTGCGTCGTTTGAGTTTTTTCTCTCATATTTACTGTTAGTTTGTATCCTGAATAGTTTTGGAGGTGTTTGAAATAGAATGAAAAAGGACAAATAATGAATCAGTATAAAGCCATTGCTGCCGTATTTTATTGTGGCAAGGGAATTTTGGGCAGAATACGAAGTCATAGAGAAGTGTGAATCATGTTACAGACAAATCAAGCTTTTTAAATAATCCTAACGAACGGTTCGGTATCAATCAATCATTATCAATTATGTCAATTACCAGTTGGAGTCAAGAAATCTATATGGAGTCAAGAAATCATATTGGGGCTAAAATAAAGAAAGCCAGTTTTTTTGTACGGGTTTTGTTTTGACGTTTTGCGGCTTAAATGAAGTTAAATCCCCATACAAACAGACGGGAAAAACTAAAATTTGTTCAAGCAAAAACCCAAAAGTTTGAACAGATGTCTTTGTTTTGGTAATTTCTCGAGCTTCTTTAGCAAGGTTTGCTCATGTCACGGAAGCTCCAGAAATATAAATAATATATTTTACTCAAATAAGACCTATAAAACAGTTTACATAGTGTTGATGTGTATTTTACACTGTCCGTTTATTCACACACTAGTGTTATTATCTCAGATACATAACGACTAAAAGATAGAGCATACAAAAATAATTTAGGAATCGTCAGCATAATTATCTTAAGCTATATTTAACTTGATCAAACTTCTTATTTATATCAACTAAATTATTAATTGTATTTTATGTCACAGGCAATTGAGTTATAGGGCTATGTGTTGTGGATCTAAAATCTCGTCTCGGTCTTAACTGTTTACCTGGAGCTATCAAGTTATTTTGTTCAAGAATGAACGGGGCATCAGTAACTCCGGCATCGATATTGTATAGTTAACTGCATTGTGCCGTAATTCTTCCATTTTCTAATGATTCCAGTTCGAAGAGCAAAAATTTTGTTCGGTAGTTAAGACAGGGTACATTATTAGACCAAGGTAGAAGATAGAATAGTTTCTTTGTTAATTCTAGCCCAACTATCCTATCTTTTTGATGTTGTGACCTAAACTATACTACCTAACTCAATGATCAGGCGAATTAACACACAAGGTTTTAAAACAAAACGGATAATAAAAATCTTTGCAAACTCGAATGACAAAACCTAGAACAGGGAGAGCTTTGGAAATTGTCTTTTCGAAGTATTTTTGGAATTTTAGCTTGTTATCTAGAATGAAGAGATCACGAACCCTTAAATTTGCTAATTTATAGTAAACAATTAAATATGTTTTTTCCTCGAAAACGATACATTTAGATACGTTAACATGCATTAGATTTCTAGTATATCATAAACTAAAATCTACTAAGTAACATACTAAAGAGTGTGGCAGTCTGTTAGATTAATTATTACTACGTAAAACTTAAGACCGTTAACGTAAAGAGCAATGGCTCTTGGACGCTTCTTTGATGTGTTTAAAACTTTTATATTTACTTTAACTTAATTTAGTGGATTAAAAACTTTTAATTTATTGACTTAAGTGCCTGTATACTACGTATCTTATTAGTTTAGCTAGTAATTCCGTATGATTAATTCTATTGAACGCCGCATAAAAATCCTAATATACGCAATCTACTGACATGTTTTTGTTATAACTCGAGAAACCATTCTCAGGAAACTACATTTGTCTCAGTCACAATGTGTTATCTCAGTCAAAAGCATTTATATGATCTTATGCTGTAATTCCTTAAAGTTTCGACCGGGGTTCGAATCCAGTCCGGACCGCCTCCCCGTACGCGGTACTGACTATCCAGCTACGGGTATAACTAAGTCACAGAAAGCTAGCAATTGCTAGTAGGCCAAGACCTACAGAGGTTGTAGTGCCAGAGAAGAAGAAGATTATGATAAAAAAATGATGAACTTAGTGAACCATCTGTCAAAATGGTACAGCAGTTGTCAAATGATTCGGGATGACGGTTTTGATAATATACGCCGTTTACTTAAAATTTTTACGTTAGTAAAATCTGGCAACACTGTTATTTTGAAGTGTCATCTTCAAGGGTTGTTTGCCCCTAGCTGCCATTTCATCAATTAATAAACAAAGTATTTTCCACGAGGTTGCAAAATAAATACAGAAAAAGTGTTTTTGCGAGGAATTCTCCTTCATTACTTTGTGATGAAAACTTCGTCCACCGGGACCCATCGTATAATGAGGGAATACCATGGCAATCACGCTTTATCGGAAAGAATATGCCAGAGGTTGTTTCACAGGTTTACAAGTGGCGATTTTAGTATGGAAGACGAAGAACGCTCATTTGGTGCATTTGGTGGGACTAGCTGGATGTGGTGTACCACGAAGTGCTGGAACCAAATGAAACCATTACGGGTGACGTTTAACGATGACAGTACGCGACCAGGCATGACAAAGTAATTCTGCTGCACGACAACGCTTGGTGGCACATGTTGCGGCACCTCTCTGCTTTCATACCGGATTTCTTTGTTCATGAAGGAATCCACAGTCTACCCAAAAAATGGGAAAACGTACAAAGTGACAGAAATAACTTTTCTGCATAAAATCGATACCCATTCAGGCATAGGAGGCTTGAAACTCTAAAAAAATCCGTCAATACTTATTTATAGATCTGATAATAAAATAATTTCAAATAATAACCATTTTGTATATAGCAGTACTGACTATTCAGATACGGGTAAAGCGAAGTCAAGGAAAGCCTGTAATGATAGGCCAAGATATCTTGAGGTTGTAGAACCAGAGGAAACAAACATATATCTCACTTAGGCTAATAAAAAAAAATTCTTGTTTTGCATCTGAAAAAGTTTTTCTTCAACAAAAATTGATTCACAATCATCGACTATTGACCAACGGGGGAACATCCACATTCTATAGATTGCACAATCTAGCAAGTACGCTAAACTGTTCGCAATGCATTTTATAGTGCAGCAGCAGCAACGTCACTGGCAATTGAATGAAGCTCGTTACTGCGCTCACCGTGTACAAACGTGCACAACGTGTACAGCACGCAGCAAGTTGAGTGAAAACATTTTCCACCTTTTGCCCGTAAACTGTACAGCAAATTACATTTTTCACACTAGCACTGGTAGCACTACCAGTGGATAGATACACAGCAGAGCCATGCTGTCTCCAGAGCTTTCAACCATGTTGCACATCCACGTACACTCACACGCACCGTCCCGAACGGCACAAAAGGGGGAGAATTCTGGAACGCGCCCGACAGTGATCAGATGGGAGCGTTAAAGGCCAATCGTTACAGAATAGCTGCTCATCAAAAAGCTGCATACAAATTGATAGACGGGTAAATAAAATATAAACTAAATCAGAGCTGATTGTCCGTTTTCCTGTTCCATTAGGGGGTTCGCTGTAGTCGCCGTAGTTGTTTGTTATTTTGGTACGGCAAGTGCATTCAATTCCTTTCATTTGATGTGCAAGAAAAAAAGGAGATTATTCCCCTCGGGGAAAGATGAAAATGTTGGAAAAATTCGCTAAAAATACGCTTCCTTTATTCCACTCGTTGCATAAAATAAAATAAGTAAATAAATCCATTCATCGAACGATAACGTAACCAATAAAAGGTTCGTACAAGGAAACCCCCAAAAAAGACACCAGAAACCTGCTGTACGGAGCACTGTGTAAACGTCAACGATGGCATCGTAGTTTCGCACTCGTGCCATCTTTATCCTCTTTATCGGTTTTTATCCTCGATGGGTGCGGACGACCTCGCGGCAAAAAACCGGCCATCAACATTCCAACTAAAATTGAATCAACAACATCGATTGATCGACGACAGTACGCTCGAGTCAGCTTGCTAGCACGGCGTAGGACGAGGTTTCTCACATCAAGAATTATAGCCCACCCCGGTAAGGAACATTCTTCCAAAGCGCACGGACCTCAACCGTCAAAGAAACCACCACGATGATTCGACGATGATCTACGGACCGGGGAATTCAATTTTGAGCACCCACCCGAACGTCCCCTTGTTTACGGATGGCACCAGAATCTACACCGGAAAATCCGTCACCGGAAAAATTTCGGGATGAGATTTATTATATAAATTCAATTTACATTCTGATGGTTCCGGTGCGATGGACGCCTCCATTGGGCGAGACACAACCCAGAGGACGTCGGCAATGGGTCTCCGATGGGTAAATGTTTGATGTGATTTGGGGTCCCTTACTTGGCACGTCCTCGCTCGCGTTTGGTCCTTTTTGGGGGTTGTTTTGTTTCGTGTTGCGGTTCTTTGTGTGCTTTGTCTCAAATTGGATATTTTCAATTTTGATTGTATCAATCATTGATGCTTTTTATTGGGGTTCGATTCGCGATGCTTCATGTCTTGTGGTTGGAGGGGACTGTTTTTTTTCGTTATGCTTTTGAGAAAACGCGGTAAAGAGATATAAAACGTTTTATGTGCATCGTTTGTTAATCTTTACTTAAGCGATGATATGATTATCTTTTCATCTTGATGATGTTAACTATTGATTTTAGAATTTTTAAAATAATCATTTAATGGCTTGAAATTTTGAACAAATGGCGTGATAAAATTTGTTCGTAATGTTCACAAGATGATTTATTTTTAATCCGTTTCACTAAAAATGAATAAAATTTAATAACTACAATGAATGCCCGTTTTCTTTAGTGGCCATAATGGACAGCAAAGTGGGTAACACAATTGTACAAAATCCACGTTTTAAGATTAACACAAAGATATTTATAATTGGTGTTAAGGTTAGTTTAATAACAATAAAAAAACAAGTTTTTGTTATAGTGTTTGCGTATATTTAAACGTACATTTGTAACATGTATTTGTAACAAACGTGTATTTGTAACATGTTTTGCATATGATCAACATTCTCCCAGTTTCAACATTAACAAATAATAAAATGATCAGAGTGTTGCTTAGCTATGAAATGTTTAATGAAATGTTTAACACTAGTTTTTTAAATCGTTATACGAGAAAATTGAAATTCTCCCATTATAATGTAAATAGTTGATCAAAATTATGTGACATTTTGACACAATATTATATATTTGCTTTCAAAATTAAATAAAATTTAAACAAAGCGCTTCTAATCAGCTGATTTCTTCATTAAATAGTAGTAAAAATATTATACTTAAAAGATGTTTTTAAATTTCTTCAAGACCTGGCAAGGAAATTGAATGGGATGTCGTCAATCTGGTAGATTTTATACAGGTTACATACAATTCAATGATTTTTATCATTATCTTTTTTGAAACGACCAAAATGTATTTCGTAGGCTACATTAAATTTTCTTTCCAAATTGTTACTTGCCTTCTGTTGACGCTAGAGCGCGGCCTAAGCATGGCATGATTGTAGTGGTAATAGGATTAGGATAGTTAGGTTAGTATAAGAATATTGTTGTAATAAAATTTAGTCTAAGCCTGAAAGCCAATGCGTTCGCACCTCTTCTCTTGCACCATCAAATTCTGTGTAGAACTTCAGAAGTTATAGAGATCTAAAGTTAAAAAAAAATCAAGAATAAATTACATGATTTTCATGGTTCCCAAGTTGACAAAATGTATGACATTTTCTTAAAAATATTCTTAGACCTTATGTTTTGTTCTAGTTATTGTTCTAGTTTCTAGTTTATGTTATATCATGATTTTACGTTGAGTTGTGATTAAAATTCTTCTTTTCCTACATCATTCATTGTATCCTTTTCATATAATTTTGTTTTACTCTTGTTCCTTAGTTCTTTTTTATATATGTAGTTACCAGATCAATACTACCTATTAATTTTGGATTCATTTTATGTATGTAATGTTCAATTTGGCTTTATTTATGTTATCTCAGTTTGTTAGATGTCTAGCTTAAATTTTAAGTTTACATAATGAAAATAATTTCTCGTTTTTTATTACCTTTTCACCTTTTTTCATTTTTATTTTAGTTAGTTAGTTAGTTTAGTTAGTTTTAGGTTTTTTAAATAACATTTAGCTATGATTAGCCTGCCATTGCGCAATTTTTATGTTAGAATGTTATATCTTACACTGTTTGATTTCTTATTCAAATATTTAGAATTTCTTCCGTTAGTTTTGCACAGATTATTTACAATGTTATTAGACCATCTCTTGCTTAACTCTATACCAGGTTTCATCCAATATTTATACGTTAAATGTGATTTATGATCGTAAATGACTACTTTCATGAGGGCTATTTGTGTTCTACAAATTGATCAGACTTTATCACGATTTAAAATGTTATGATTAAAGTTTATTCTATTCCTAATGAAATTGAAAACATTGCCAAGAACCAGCCATAATATCTATACACCCTGCAGTTTATAGCATTTGCATTATAAACCATTTCTATGATTCAATCAACCGCCCGCTAGACGTAAAACGAATCCCTCGGCATCGAATCCCTTCTTGATCGAATAGCTCGGTAGCTCACTATTCATAGCTACGATCGAAACTTATCCACTTTGCCATCATCATCACTCTAATTCAATCGATCGATACATTATCGCTTCCGGTTGTTCGCTCCGATTGGCGGGAGGCCTTTACAACCAGCGGTCGGAGAGGCCAACTGTGGCGAGACCTGTGTTTAGTGAAGTAGTGAAGTAGGGCCGAAAATAAAATATCCAAAAAAAAAAGAAGATAAAGGTCTATCAACGTACCGTGTGTGTAGATCGAGGAAGTCCATCCGTCCATCGTTCATCGACTCGTTCCATCTCGTTGACGACGAAACCGACGCACGGAAGAAGGGATCGAAAGAGGACGATAGGGGTAGAATAGAAGGTAAAAAAAACATAGCCCTGAAACAGCGCTGAAATTGAATGTTGTTTCTCCCTCGAGATGGATTAGATGAAGTGTATAATTTTGGGCAAATTGTGATTGATTTGATTTGCTTCCATCGGATCGCTAGAAGCGGACGTTGCCACAGAACCGGGCTGCTCGGAATCGTAGCAAAACCACAAAACGCTGGTGCGCTGAAGGACGGCGACAAAGTGCGGTGTACCATCGTTTTAGGGAAATCAATTTCCGCCATTTGGTAAATGCGGAAAGTTTTCTATCGCTTGCACCCGCCTGCAAACACATCGGATCACATCGGGCGCATCGTTGCATCCGGTGCAACGAGACGAGACGAACCATCCTGGCACCATCTCTAAACCGCTCGATGCAGCTCGAAATGCGTAATTTGAATATTTTCTTAATTGCTTTACAATTCAATTAGAACGCCCTCGCCGGGTCGGTCGACGGGTACGGTTCGATTTTCATTTACTGGGGGACACTTTTCCGCACAAGCTTGGGCATGGGATGGTCCGATGGATGATGATGAACAGAGCACAAGGAGTAGGGTCATGGTGAGGTAATTTAAGTGAAATAAAGAGAGGACAAGTACGAGGTCAAGAGACAAAAAGAGAGAGCGTACTCTGGTGGTGTTGGTTCACTTTTTGCATCGTCTCACACCGATATTCCTTCTGGCTGGCGATAGGATGGCGCAGATTAAAGAAAGGGCAAAAGCAATTAAAGCAAGTTAAACGGCCGAAAGGGAATACCTTTTCTTTTTTCAACAGTATGCCTGTGTGTATGTGAACACAATTTTGATGGACAAAATCATTGCAGATTGGGTGCGTTTCCGAACAAACGGCCAACACTGGGTCACTTTCGAAAGTATTTTCATGTTTTCTGCGAAAGCACCAATCATCCAGCCGGCAATTACGGTGCAATGGTACAGTAATTAAGTGACCGATCGGTGGTACAATACGGCGATCGTTATGTCTAATTTTGTTACACAACCATCCGTCCATCGTTCATCGACTCGTTCCATCTCGTTGACGACGAAACCGACGCACGGAAGAAGGGATCGAAAGAGGACGATAGGGGTAGAATAGAAGGTAAAAAAAACATAGCCCTGAAACAGCGCTGAAATTGAATGTTGTTTCTCCCTCGAGATGGATTAGATGAAGTGTATAATTTTGGGCAAATTGTGATTGATTTGATTTGCTTCCATCGGATCGCTAGAAGCGGACGTTGCCACAGAACCGGGCTGCTCGGAATCGTAGCAAAACCACAAAACGCTGGTGCGCTGAAGGACGGCGACAAAGTGCGGTGTACCATCGTTTTAGGGAAATCAATTTCCGCCATTTGGTAAATGCGGAAAGTTTTCTATCGCTTGCACCCGCCTGCAAACACATCGGATCACATCGGGCGCATCGTTGCATCCGGTGCAACGAGACGAGACGAACCATCCTGGCACCATCTCTAAACCGCTCGATGCAGCTCGAAATGCGTAATTTGAATATTTTCTTAATTGCTTTACAATTCAATTAGAACGCCCTCGCCGGGTCGGTCGACGGGTACGGTTCGATTTTCATTTACTGGGGGACACTTTTCCGCACAAGCTTGGGCATGGGATGGTCCGATGGATGATGATGAACAGAGCACAAGGAGTAGGGTCATGGTGAGGTAATTTAAGTGAAATAAAGAGAGGACAAGTACGAGGTCAAGAGACAAAAAGAGAGAGCGTACTCTGGGGGTGTTGGTTCACTTTTTGCATCGTCTCACACCGATATTCCTTCTGGCTGGCGATAGGATGGCGCAGATTAAAGAAAGGGCAAAAGCAATTAAAGCAAGTTAAACGGCCGAAAGGGAATACCTTTTCTTTTTTCAACAGTATGCCTGTGTGTATGTGAACACAATTTTGATGGACAAAATCATTGCAGATTGGGTGCGTTTCCGAACAAACGGCCAACACTGGGTCACTTTCGAAAGTATTTTCATGTTTTCTGCGAAAGCACCAATCATCCAGCCGGCAATTACGGTGCAATGGTACAGTAATTAAGTGACCGATCGGTGGTACAATACGGCGATCGTTATGTCTAATTTTGTTACACAAGGTAGGACAGCGCAAGGACTGTATGTACATACGCAGTGAAAAAACCCCAAACAAACGAGCTAGTGATGATGAGTGCACAATTGTGGGTAATTGTAAGTTCGGGTGTACCGGACCGTTTCGAGGTGGTACAGTTTCTGTGAGGTAAAATGTAAATTATCTACTTAAATGAAACACTTATCACCCGGGTAAGATGATTGGTTGCAAAATTGGTATTGGTTTAGAAATTGTGCGAAAACGATCAGTTTAAATGTCATAATTGGTGCGCTTGCAAGGGCAATTACCTACAAATAAGCGAAGTGCGTTGTCTAATGTCTGCTATTATAGCATTTATTGGTCACGATATTTATCAAGAAGTATCTCACAAAGTCTCAGACACCGCATCGATTGGGAAAAGTAATTTTAGGCAAACGTTTTGAGTACCTGTAGTGTGCCTTCGTTTCCTAGTAATTTTCTGCTACATTAGGAAGGTCTTTCGTTAGAATTGAGAATACATCTATCTTCCTCATACTAAGAACTAATCTTCAATTGCAGTTCTGTACCTGTTTTTGGCTGTAACTGCTTCTAATAATCTGATAACACTATAGTATTTTTTCGTTGCATAAATGGCATGATAAAAAACCGATGGAAAATTAGTTGAACCGCTAAGGGTTATCGGTTAATAAATCGTGAACAAAAGTTTATTTTTTATCTATCTAATTAAGCATCCTTCGAGATCATTCCTGGTCTAAGAAGATCACGAGCAGTGGCCATATACATTTAAGATGTATGATGGATATGATGCTCCTAAGATCAATTCAGTTCAGTATCGTTCAGTTTTTTCGTTAGAAAACACTGCAACCTTTATTTTTGTTCAATGAGGATGGCCTGGCCGTATTTAATTTACTTTTAATATCATCCTTTAAACCAACTATCGTAAGCTTACATCACAAATGTGTTGTACAACTTATCATTAATTTACAGCTACATTACAAAAAGACGCTTGAATTATACTCTAACATTATATGACTTAAACATCCATGTTAGAATTTGAATAGCGAATTAGTACTAGTTTTAAGGAGTTACTATAAATTAAAAGTTATGTATTTCATGCAATTAGCGATATTTGAATTTTATAATAACGTAGGAAAACATTAACAACTACCAGCGATTAATGAACTATTTAATGAACTTTGAAGGAATGTAATCTTGTATTGAATTATGTAATTGACAAATGAATAAAACAGTATCACAAGTCCCTTCCCGATCACGATCAGTGAAAAACCTACAATCCTAAGGTCGAAAAGGAACAAATAAATAAATAACACGGAAAGAACAATCGTCAAATTAAATTACATAGAACGATCCTGATGTTAGTTAAACTTTTTAGCTTAAAAATTAACATTGTTATCTATAGAGCTGTAGATATTTACCATTCTCATTGCTAACTGTACGCTTTACTGATGATACATTTAATCAATAGCGTGCTATTTTAGATCTGATATTTTTACAGAAATTTATTGAAGTTAAACATTAATTAAGCGTTGGTTTTGTAATCGTCAGTGATATTGATGAATTTGAGATTAATTGCCATATCCTTACTAACAATTAATTTCTAAATACCCGGAATACCCAAGCCGTACTTTTTTTTTTTTTAATAGTAACATTAGGTCCTTTATTTCTAATCGCTTAAACATTTACATTTTATACAGTATAGTTCCATAAATTCTTTCCACCATATAGAATCGTTATGCCTACAGTGCGAAACAACCCCTTTATCGACTGCTTGATGAAGATTATTACTTTATCCCATCGGCCAGACTCCCCGCATGGAGCATAAAGTGACCAATATGTTCCACCAACATCCCACACTCCATCGGTAAACACCATCCGCCCAAACGCTGGTCCCAGTTGCAGTTGTGACGCATTGAAATCGTCACATCTTTCGGACGTTTTGCAGTTCGTTACGGGGGCTGATAATGGTACACCGGGTCGGAAGTGGAGCTGTACTCGTCGGCGTTGTTTGTTGCTTCACAGTTTGTAAGCTACGCGAGAGGTCGTCAACGGTTTGCGGGCGTCCGACGCTATCGTGATTAGCTTCAATTGAAATAAGGGATTTCTGGAGCAGCTCTGCCAGGTTGTTTGTTTATCGGCGAGTTGACTATGTGCCGGGTTTACCCGAAAGGGTGCCCACCATGACATACATTTGTGTAGTGGTGTTGATGTTTTCTAGAGCCATTTTTGAGAATGTAGTGCTGTTCTTGTCGCGAATATACCTATTTATCAATAAAGCTTTGCTTTTTAATTCTGGCATGTGCAGGCCAAGTCCGCCTTGGTTTAGGGGCAGAAATAGGGTTTGCGCTGGAATTCTAAGCTTTCCTCTGTCCCAAACAAATCTGGCTATTTCTGCCTTAATTTTGCTTATGTGAGAGTTGAGCGGTTGAAATATAGACGCTATGTACCAGAGCTTGGGAAGAATGTAAGTGTTGCATATTTTAACCTTCTGGATCGAATTTAGATGACGGCTTTTGTTATTCCAAGCATGGTATTTTAGTTTTTGTGTTGCTTCTTCCCAGTTTATTTTCCCCATTAGCCTAATGTCGTTCAGAAACTTAACTCCTAGGATTCTCACGTTTTTGGTGGTATTTATCCAAGAGATTTTAATATTGTTACGATTGGCTGTATAGCCAACGTCTATTCCTTTGCATTTTGCTAGATTTAGCTTTGCTCCTGCTTCTTCTCCAAATTTAAGTATCGCTTCTTTTACCCTGTGCAGTTTATCTGGAGCGGACGATATTACTGAAATATCGTCGGCATATACCGTAAGGCAATCGTTTTCACCAGAACATATTTTTTCAAGTTCTTCTATTAGGGGATTTAGGTATATTACGAACAAAAGCATGGATATGGGATCGCCTTGACGTACGGATTTTTGTATTGGTATAGGTTGGGATAATTTTCCATTGATAAGTATTTGGGATGTGGCTTTGTCTCCTATTGTTTTTAGTATTGAGATTATATGTTTGTTAATTCCAATTTGTTCCATTGTTTTGTAAAGATAAGTACGATTAACTCTGTCAAATGCTTGGTTTAGGTCGAAAGATATGAGTTTTCCTGGGATCTTCCTATGTTTTAAATCAGATATTTTTTCTTTGAGCGATATTATGGATTGAAAAATGTTGTTTGTTTTATTGTGGCACTTTTGAATCGGTGATAGAACATTGTGGATGCTAATGACATTTTCTAGCCGAATACGCATTATTCTGCTAAATATCTTGTAATCCACATTTAGCAACGTTATTGGTCTGAAGGATTTTATGCCAGACGACGTGCTATTTCTTTTTTTTACAAGTACAATAATACCCTCGAGCAAGGGCGAGGGTACCTTGCAATGCATAATGTCATTTATTACCAGATTCAATTCTCGATGGATGATGTTGAAACAAGATTGGTAAAATTCTATAGGGATTCCATCGGATCCTGGAGTACGGCCTTTTGCGGATAACTTAATTGCTGACATAATTTCTGCAGTCGTTATTTCTTCATGCATTACAATGTTTGCTTCGCAGTTATCGGGGATGGATTTTTTTGAAGGGAAATTATTTGGAATATTCAATACGTCTTGATCTTCGTTAAAAAGTTTTTTAAACTGTTCAGTTATGTAATCTTGAATTTGTTTGTCGTTATTTAGAGTTTCTCCATTCTCTGTATCTATTTTTTTAATTAATTTTCCGTTATTTTGGTTTCGTGCTCTCAAATGGTAGGTAGATATTTCTTCATTATTCTCTCTCCGCTCATTTATTTTGAAGTTATTTTCGAGAAAAGTTCTTTGGAGCGTTAACATTTTAGCTTTTATTTGATTGATTTTAACCGTTTCAGATGGACTGCCAAAATAATTGTCATATGCTCGCTTCAGCTCGGAATAAAGACGGTTTTGTTGATGTCGAAATTCCTTAATTTGTTCATTGCTTTTCCATTTGAAAAAAGCTATGATTTTGGGTTTTGCAAAATAAACCCACCAATCGATCCAACTTGAGTAATTTTTCTTATGCTTCGTAATGTTGATCCAACGAAATTCAAATTCTTTTATGTTTTTTTCGTTTAGTACCTGTTTTCTTATGGTCCAATACGCTTTTCTTGTACGTGACATTTGTACTGATATAGGTAAACATATACGTAGGCTATGAGCTTTGTGATCTGAAAAGGCATTAACGTGATATGCAGAAGTTCTTACACCTTCTTTTATGCTTTCTGATACGTATATTCTATCTATACGAGATGCAGAATTGGAAGTTATATAGGAAAATTCTAACTCTTTTTTATGAATTAACTCCCAAGCATCCCTGAGATTTAGAGCTTGTGTAAGATTTTTTAAAGAATGACAAATTCCACTATTTCCTGTTGAATCGAGAGGTCTAATAATCGAATTGAAATCTCCAGCAACAATTAGTTTTTGTTTGCAATTTCTCAAATAATACGGTATTGTATTATTGAAAAAGTAAGTCCGATTTTTCAGATTCTGTGTACCCGAATGTGCGTAAATGTTACACAACGTGATTTCGTTATTTATGTCACATTTTATAAGTCTTGAATCAAGGCTGCGTTCTATGTTAGTTACTGTGAGATGTGGTTTTATAGCTAACGCGGTTCCTCTTTTTGTGTAGTCTACGTTAGTTATGACCTCGTATCCTTTTAACGCGATATTACTATTAGCAACTTCTTGCATGAAGATTATGTCAGCTTCTAAGTCACGCATGAGGGTTTCAAAACAATCTAGTTTTGTCTGATTTTGTATGGTGTTCAGATTCACAGTTACCAAATTAAACGACGCCATTTTAATAAGATGACTTCCTCACTCGCTTCGGCGTTTCTGATTTTCTGGCACGGCCACGGCCACGACCAGCTGATGGTATGTTTTGATCTCTATCACCGTTTTTTTCTTCCCGCCGTACTCGGGTATCTCTATGAGGTTTTTTATTTGGCAGGACAGTAGTCCATTCCGTCTCTTTCGTTGTATCCCCTTGTCTTTTGAGAGACGAAGAGCGGGAATTGTGGGACTCAGTGGGATCGGGAACATGCGTATGGGACTTAGCGCATGTGGAAGGGGGAGAGGGAATCGTATCAGAAACTTGATTTGTACTGGGAGTACTTGCCTGACGGGTCTCTTTAAGCGCATGTGTTGGTGCGTGGGCTGCTTTTGGTACTGCTCTCTCAAACGATGATGATGCTCCTCTACCGTCCACTACTGCTGCGTATGAGGTTATTCTCTCTTGCACGTTTGATTTCTGCACTAGGCGTTTACGATTTTGCGTGCAGGTCATGCCAAAGTGTGCGGATAGCTCGCAATAACGGCATGTGGGCTTTTGACCTCTGTGTGTGACAAGTGTCTCTTGTCGTCCGATAGTGATGTGTGATGGTATAGGTTTTGTTATCACCATCGACACGTATCGGTAACCATCTGGTAGGCCTTCGGTAGGGTACTGATTGCCCCAGATTCCTTCACGGATTGAAATTACTTCTCCAAATGTAGAAAGATAGTTTCTTATTTCACTATCGGTAACATTCTCCGACAGGTCGTGTAGTTTTACGATGACGGAATTGTCGTTCATCTTTACGGATATCGGGATTTCTTTCCCGTTGGCGGTTATGGAATGCTTTCCATCGTTGTCCTCGACGATTCGGCGCGCCAAGGTTTCGTCCTTCACTTGCAGGAACGCGATGTGTGACGATTTCAGGTGTAAACGCACTACATCCGATTTCTCCACACCGAGTTTCTCCATAATAAACGTCACTGCTTCCAAATGAGGGACTTTTCTTGGCACTTTTGAGAAGTCCACTTTTAGCGTGCTTCTCGACGCAGCCATTGCGTTGGATGCTTGATTGTTCTCTTATCACCGGAATCGAAATGCGACTGCTCTGCTCGAGCTTTCGAATCGAACTGACCGGAACAAAAACATATGGTGACAACATTGACGCAAAAAGCGCACTTCTCAAATAAACCTTAAGCGCACCCGGAAACATTGGAAATTAAGTAAAAGCGCAGATTGAAAGTCGATACAGAAAAAAGAGAACAATGTAAGAACGAAACAAGTGATATAAATAAATAAGTCAGTCAGCCAGTCAGTCAGTCTGCATCGACCGTCTGTCGATGTAATCTCCGAACTCGTCACCAGATAATGGATGTACTAAAACTTTAACGTGTGTCTTGTCTTATTTTCCGCTCGATGCGTCCACTAGGATACCTTTTCACCTCAGTTTCCGCGAGTTCGAAGTTTCCTTCTCCTCGATTAGAATCAATACGAAACACGTATATTACAATGGTTTTTATTAATTTTAAACAAGATAATTACAAAACTTTAGTTTCAGAAAGTTCAAAGGAAATAAAGAGCTAACATATAATAGAAACATATTAGAAACGATTTTAAGGAAACAAATTTAAAAGTCGGCCTTCAAATAAACTTTGGAAATCCTCTTAGAAATCCTCGTCTTGCTAATAACTTAGTAATGAGTTAACATATCGGTGTACCACAAAGCAGTGTGCTAAGCTCGCTTCTATTTACATTATTTAATAACTTATATTTGTGCTCTATTGTCTGCTAAAAATCATTAAGTTTTATATTAGCTTTCAATATGACTGGCACATTCTTCAAAACCGTCTAATAACCATTTTCTAAGTGGTCCTCTGCTATTTCGCTTCATGTCCAAGTGTCGAGAAACGTAGTGTATTATCGTTCAGTCGCTTATCATCTTCTACCTTGCTTAACTATCATATCGATAACTTTCAACTGGCCCTTGTATCGACTATTAAGGAACTTGATGTAATCAATGATTCAAGACTTATTTAGTTGTTTACAGACCATCCACCCAGTAGGAGTCCAAAAGGCGTTTACGAGAACTATTTGGAATTGTACACTTTCAATTTAGGGATGCTGGAGTGTAGACGATCTTGAATCTCGTCATATATGTCGCACTCGATACCCTTCGAAGGTCCATTTCCTTTGCTCATGAAGTCATCGTTTCATCATTTTGATTTCAATGTCCTAATATACGCATTCTAACAAATCCTCCGAATTGTAATGCACTAATAATAATTAAGTCGATGTTTGTGGAAAGTTTTGATTAGCGTGTTAAGCATAATAACGATAATAAATGCATTCTAGTTAAATATTTTCGGGAAAGCACAAAATACTGGATTCCCTTTTAAATACAGTTACATAACCCTTATTTGTACGCTTCCCATTTTGTTATACAATTTGTAAATTTCGTTTACAGCGCTATAAAAATTAATATGCAAACAAGCTTAATAATAGAACCCCTTGCTCCGGCAACGCATATGCCACTCAGCTGCAATCAAACGGCTTTTCAATCAAGCAAGATGAAAATTAATTGCTCATGGGATTCGACAATAAAAAGTGTAACAAACCAACAAAAAACGGAAATGTTTTGGGAACTGTGAAACGTTTGGCATTTTTTATGTCTTCATTTCGTAATTTTATAAAACTTTTCCTTTTTTCGCTCGCTCTCTCTCTCTCTCATTCGTAGCATCATCGAAATGATATCGTTTGGAGTTGTACCTGGTGGCGTACAGCTGCAGCAAAGGCTAATTTACCAATTTCCCAATCCGGTGGTGACAAGGCACGCTGGCGGCAGCGACAACATGACGACGATGAATGTTGCTGATGAGGCTGATCCGAGCTGATTCCGATGCCAAAGAACACCAGCGAGAGAGAACGAGAGAGAGAGCGAGACGTAAGCAAAAGGACACAGCAGAACAAATATGAAGCGTTTGCATTTTTTATGTCTTTATTTCGTAATTTTATAAAATTTCCTTTTTTCGCTCGCACTCTCTCTCTCTCATTCGTAGCATCATCGAAATGATATCGTTTGGAGTTGTACCTGGTGGCGTACAGCTGCAGCAAAGGCTAATTTCCCAATTTCCCAATCCGGTGGTGACAAGGCACGCTGGCGGCAGCGACAACATGACGACGATGAATGTTGCTGATGAGGCTGATCCGAGCTGATTCCGATGCCAAAGAACACCAGCGAGAGAGAACGAGAGAGAGAGCGAGACGTAAGCAAAAGGACACAGCAGAACAAATATTGTTTGAACCAACAATTATCGACTCGCTAGCATCGCAGCGAGATCAATGGGGTCGAGTTTGCTGGTTTTGCGAGGTTAAAAAGAACCTTTTCACAAGGGAACGTCCCCCAGGAGTGGTTACAGCAAGGAGCCCTCCTCACGATGGACATGCAAAAAGGGGACGTCATGTGGTGAAAATCATAGACCAAACATGTTTCCAGTATTGTAACGAAGTTGTCGCAAAGCGCGACCACGCAAACCCTGTGCTTCCTGTGCTGTGGAAGACCAAGGCACCTGGGAGATTTGGGAGAACGGAGCGACGGATTGTCGCTTGATCCTTCCATTAGAGGGTGTTTGTGACAGGGCAGGGCGTGTAAGTGTATCGAGTCCCGTGGCCAAGATATATCTTTCGCCCGAACCGGTAGAAATTGAATTTTTCAGCTCTTTGATTTGAATACCCAATGTTTGTTGGGCGGGATTGGTATCGAAGGAAAGGCCAGCGCTATAATGCGCACAGGCGAACCGCAGACCGTTACAAAATTTAATTATACGTTTAAAAAACTGTGAAAACTCTTTTCTTGATGCAATCTTTTCCGCTTTTTCGCACTGTGAGAGACAGAGCGAGCGAAAGAGGGAAAAAGGATTAAGTCGCTCGTACCCATTCGCATCCAATGTCGGCAATGGATATGCTTGTAATGAATCCGAAGCTCCGAATGAGTTCATGTGTGTATGTGGTTACCGAAAAAAAGAATAATGTCCCCGATACCGCACCGCAACAGGGCATGGCCAAGCGACAGCTAAATTGAATGTAGCGACGAGTCGCTTTCAACGGTTTTTAAATTAGCAAAAGCAACTCGCCAAAAAACCCGAACCGTCCCCGTGCGTTGAGTCCGGAAATCCAAATGAATTGTCAAATCGCACCACGGGGTGCCGGCTCTAATTGGTCGAATTATGATCTCATCATCATCACGGCTAAACGAAGCTGTCCGCAATGGTTGACAGTGGCATTAGCATTCGTTTCGTATGGGACCGGTACCGTTACTACGTACGTAGGTTGTGGTTAAGCAATTGGAATTGTAAACGGTGATTCCGGTTCTATCTGTTGCAGGGATTGTAAGTGTAATGGTAGACAAGTGTGAGAATTACAGTTAGATAATTTCATGCATTATTATTTGAAGTGAATATTTGAACTAAGACGAAGGAATTGAACCAGAGAATGTAGATACACGCACACATACCACTTGACGCTACGGAATTGACAACTACAAGTTAGGATCAGAATGAATTAGGATGAACTATTTGGATATGTAAAATGAACTCGGACAACGGAATAAACAGTTACAAACTGAACGGCGCGAAAGTTGCACATCTTTCTACCATACACTTTGCGATATCACAAACCAGTATTTTCGGGAGAAATTTTCAGCGGGAGAATTTCGTACA
>KZ061579.1:471742-501244 GCA_002091835.1 Anopheles maculatus | reverse complement strand
TATATATATATATATATATATATATTTGTATGATTCAAGACGTAACTAGATGTTTACAGATCTTCCATATAGAACGAGTGAATGGAACGGCCTTTGCAAGAACTATTTGAAATAAAAAAAATGGTTAACTAGTATCCTAGCTGTACACTTTTCAATTTAGAGATGCTGGAGTGTAGACGATCTTGAATCCCATCATATATGTCGTCACACTCGATAGGGTTCGAATGACCGTATCCTTTGCTCATGAAATCATCGCTTCATCACTTCGATTTCAATATCCTAATATACACATTCTATCAACTCCACCGCCTGTATCCTTATAGTAATAAGGTCGATGTTTGTGAAAAGTTTTGATTAGCGTGTTAAATATAATAACGATAATAAATGCATTCTAGTTAAATATTTTCGGGAAAGCACAAAATACTGGATTCCCTTTTAAATACAGTTATTTATACATAACCCTTATTTGTACGCTTCCCATTTTGTTATACAATTTGTAAATTTCGTTTACAGCGCTATAAAAATTAATATGCAAACAAGCTTAATAATAGAACCCCTTGCTCCGGCAACGCATATGCCACTCAGCTGCAATCAAACGGCTTTTCAATCAAGCAAGATGAAAATTAATTGCTCATGGGATTCGACAATAAAAAGTGTAACAAACCAACAAAAAACGGAAATGTTTTGGGAACTGTGAAACGTTTGGCATTTTTTATGTCTTCATTTCGTAATTTTATAAAACTTTTCCTTTTTTCGCTCGCTCTCTCTCTCTCTCATTCGTAGCATCATCGAAATGATATCGTTTGGAGTTGTACCTGGTGGCGTACAGCTGCAGCAAAGGCTAATTTCCCAATTTCCCAATCCGGTGGTGACAAGGTACGCTGGAGGCAGCGACAACATGACGACGATGAATGTTGCTGATGAGGCTGATCCGAGGTGATTCCGATGTCGAAGAACACCAGCGAGAGAGAGAGCGAGACGTAAGCAAAAGGACACAGCAGAACAAATATTGTTTGAACCAACAATTATCGACTCGCTAGCATCGCAGCGAGATCAATGGGGTCGAGTTTGCTGGTTTTGCGAGGTTAAAAAGAACCTTTTCACAAGGGAACGTCCCCCAGGAGTGGTTACAGCAAGGAGCCCTCCTCACGATGGACATGCAAAAAGGGGACGTCATGTGGTGAAAATCATAGACCAAACATGTTTCCAGTATTGTAACGAAGTTGTCGCAAAGCGCGACCACGCAAACCCTGTGCTTCCTGTGCTGTGGAAGACCAAGGCACCTGGGAGATTTGGGAGAACGGAGCGACGGATTGTCGCTTGATCCTTCCATTAGAGGGTGTTTGTGACAGGGCAGGGCGTGTAAGTGTATCGAGTCCCGTGGCCAAGATATATCTTTCGCCCGAACCGGTAGAAATTGAATTTTTCAGCTCTTTGATTTGAATACCCAATGTTTGTTGGGCGGGATTGGTAACGAAGCAAAGGCAAGCGCAATAATGCGCACAGGCGAACCGCAGACCGTTACAAAATTTAATTATACGTTTAAAAAACTGTGAAAACTCTTTTCTTGATGCAATCTTTTCCGCTTTTTCGCACTGTGAGAGACAGAGCGAGCGAAAGAGGGAAAAAGGATTAAGTCGCTCGTACCCATTCGCATCCAATGTCGGCAATGGATATGCTTGTAATGAATCCGAAGCTCCGAATGAGTTCATGTGTGTATGTGGTTACCGAAAAAAAGAATAATGTCCCCGATACCGCACCGCAACAGGGCATGGCCAAGCGACAGCTAAATTGAATGTAGCGACGAGTCGCTTTCAACGGTTTTTAAATTAGCAAAAGCAACTCGCCAAAAAACCCGAACCGTCCCTGTGCGTTGAGTCCGGAAATCCAAATGAATTGTCAAATCGCACCACGGGGTGCCGGCTCTAATTGGTCGAATTATGATCTCATCATCATCACGGCTAAACGAAGCTGTCCGCAATGGTTGACAGTGGCATTAGCATTCGTTTCGTATGGGACCGGTACCGTTACTACGTACGTAGGTTGTGGTTAAGCAATTGGAATTGTAAACGGTGATTCCGGTTCTATCTGTTGCAGGGATTGTAAGTGTAATGGTAGACAAGTGTGAGAATTACAGTTAGATAATTTCATGCATTATTATTTGAAGTGAATATTTGAACTAAGACGAAGGAATTGAACCAGAGAATGTAGATACACGCACACATACCACTTGACGCTACGGAATTGACAACTACAAGTTAGGATCAGAATGAATTAGGATGAACTATTTGGATATGTAAAATGAACTCGGACCACGGAATAAACAGTTACAACCTGAACGGCGCGAAGGTTGCACAGCTTTCTTACTTCACACGTCCTATATCACAAACCAGTAGTTTCCGGAGAAATTTTCGTCGGGAGAATTTCGTACAACAAGTAATAATTTGATAACATGATTTAATATGCTAGTTTTATAAATTGAGCAATTTAGTTTAAAAATACTACCTCTGGGACAAAACGAATGGCCTGGTAAACGATTTCTAACCAGGATGGCTCAAGAAGGCGTGCAAATTTCATTAGAAATTTTGAGAGATTTGACACATTCCTAATTCGGATACAGAAAGCCGGGAAACTCTCGGAAAATGGTTTCGATGGTACTAAGGTTTCGGTACTTCGAGTCGAATGTCTTGGTTATAGAAGATATCACGAACGTCTGTCTTGGAGCAGAGAAACGTGTTGCACATGTTGCTGCCAGGAAGTTGATCGAATATGACTGCACCAATTTCAGTGTTCAATGCATCAACTGCAACAATAATCGGTAGCTTCAGATTGTAGTCCATTAGCAGCAACTTTGACTGTAATGCTTCCTTGAATCAAATGAAAGCTTCTTGGTACTTTGGTGACTACCGCCATTTTGATTCTTTCTATTGTAAAGTTGGTCCATAGGATAACGTAATTCGTGCAGATTATGAATTAACTTTCAATTAAAATTTACTGCTCCAAGAAAAGATTGTAGTTGGGATTCATTGCTTGAACGTAAAATTGCAGTAATGCAATTATCTTTGCTGAGTCTGAACGATAGATTTCTTCGTGTCCCAAGTATACAAGATATGGAAAAATGGAAACATGGTGGCTTCGACGTGAAATCTGTACTCTTTTAGTCACAAGAACAAGGCGTTGAATAATTCCTAGTGTTACTTGAGATCCTTGCCGAAAACAATGATATCGTCAATAAAGTCCAATTAATCCCGGAGCTGCAAAATAAACATATTTTTTGATCAAATACTTATAAAAGTGCACAAATCATTTTACTTAACACCAAAAGTATCCGAAAAGATCAACGGACTGAACGCACTTGCCGCTCCGTATGCTGTTGTTGCCTTCAGATTTCGAACTGTCAAAACGGGTTGCCATGGAAACTGTAAGATTATAGACTACATAGTGCAAACTGGTTTGGGCAGAAAATATACGCTAACGATAGATTATACTAGCGAATACGCTTAAAATAGTAAATAAAACAAGAAGTAGACAAGAAATCAATAAAACTATTACGGCGTAATGAAAACAGTACAGCGAACATTCCTAGTAGCAGTATCAATATATTAATAATGAAACGAAATTGACTGACTGATTTACAAATGGATGAACAACGAATCCGAACCCCCATCACTCATCCACAACCGGGCATGCCCGGGATAAGACAAATATCAAGGAGGAAATGCCTTGTTGCTCTATTGAATTACATTAATCATCACACACGGTGGTGACAATACGGCGTTAAGCCGTCATTATGGACTAAATAAATAAATAAATAAAAAATAGCGAATCCCACGAATCGTAACACTAAAATGAAGTTTGCAATCTATTTTACTTAAACTTATTTACATTTAACAAGAAAATATTAGTTTTTTTGCAGACCAGTCACGACAAGTCTTGGTATGTCACATATTCGCCCAATAGCTTGAAGAAAATCAATTAGCAAGTGGAACTACAAGTTTACCGCTTGTGGAACTCCAGAATTCAACATATCCATTCGCTACATCAATTTCCATTCCAAAAGTAATTAGAATCCCTTCACTAACCTCACTAAAGTTTGTGCGTGATTTGAGAATCGGGATTTGTTTCGCGTGCGTCAGAAAACGCGCCTAACATCCACAACCAGCTCGCAATAACATTGAGCGATGTCAGCACAGTAAAGTTTTTTCTCCTATTTTAATCAATTGTACTGACTGATTTACAAATGGATGAACAACGAATCCGAACCCCCATCACTCATCCACAACCGGGCATGCCCGGGATAAGACAAATATCAAGGAGGAAATGCCTTGTTGCTCTATTGAATTACATTAATCATCACACACGGTGGTGACAATACGGCGTTAAGCCGTCATTATGGACTAAATAAATAAATAAATAAAAAATAGCGAATCCCACGAATCGTAACACTAAAATGAAGTTTGCAATCTATTTTACTTAAACTTATTTACATTTAACAAGAAAATATTAGTTTTTTTGCAGACCAGTCACGACAAGTCTTGGTATGTCACATATTCGCCCAATAGCTTGAAGAAAATCAATTAGCAAGTGGAACTACAAGTTTACCGCTTGTGGAACTCCAGAATTCAACATATCCATTCGCTACATCAATTTCCATTCCAAAAGTAATTAGAATCCCTTCACTAACCTCACTAAAGTTTGTGCGTGATTTGAGAATCGGGATTTGTTTCGCGTGCGTCAGAAAACGCGCCTAACATCCACAACCAGCTCGCAATAACATTGAGCGATGTCAGCACAGTTTCAAACTAAATTGAAGATCATCTTCAGCCCCATACCATTGGCCAAACAAAGCGTATCTCCTGCAACGTACGCCGGGCGTCCACGAAACCACGACTGGCACTGCGCCATAGTTGAGATATATCAAACTAATTTCAAATCTATTTAACCGTTGCATGTGTGTCTCCGTGGACCCTTTCGCGTCACTCTCGCACCACCGCCGATCTTGATGAAGCACGCTGAAGCTGACGCTTTAGAAGCCCTTCAGAAAGGGGGCCAGGTCCCTGGTAGCGTCTCCCCCCTAATGGAGCGTGCTGGCGCTGAACTGCATGTGATTTTAATAAAACTAAACCCAACAGAATCCACAGTGTGCATGGGAGCCCGGACGGACGCCCAGGCTTCCTGCTTGATGTTTACTGTCATGTCCTGGTCGGGTGCATCTGGTGCCCGCGCGTATGTGTGCCGTTCGATGTTTCATCAGGACCGACCACATCATCAATGTCACCGTTCAGTGGAGGAAGCTGGCACTCAGGGCGGGCGAACATGCGTGACGTGTGTCATAACGCGCTGAAGGGACTGCGCCGAAGTTCGCTTGATCGCGTCCATCCTACGGTCTTACCTGCGGTCGTTCTTCGACCACGCTGATTGCGACCAAACTTTGGTCAAGCATGTGAGTACTCACACACGCACACACACACACAACCATGCTAGAAAGGGCGCGTAATGCTAAACAAGGACTCCCCGCGTGTGAGATAAAATAATTAAATATATTTTCATTACAATAATGAGTTTGTTTGTAATTAATCTCAGGTACCGGTGCTGCGTTCAACGGTGGTAAAGAGCTCGCCGTCTAAGCTTCGAAATTGACATTAGGATGTGACCGGTGACCGGGGCACCACCACCAACAAAAAGGGTTCCAGCTCAAGGTTCGCTTTTGGGCTTCACTGTGCTGGCTGGGTGGTGCTTGCGTGGGGTGCTCGGGTTGGGCGAAAGTTTGCTTTTCATTTCCCGACATTTATTTATGCGAGCTAGAAATGAGATGATAATAGCGCCGCGTGCCTTACGATCGGTTTATGGGCAGGATGTGTGATGATACTGGTGCGCGTTGCTTTGAATGTTTTGTGCTTGGAGGGAGAATTTTCATAAATCTCATTTCCACTGCCGGGTGGATGGAAAATCGAATATCTTGTCAACCTGGCAATGGGTGAATAATGCGTAAGAAGTAATTAAATATTAAATTATCTGTGGATGATGAGAACACATTAAAATTAGAATTAGAAAGTGTCTAAATATTCTTCATTCCTTCTTTCAGGATTACAGAAGGTTACCTTCCAAAGGTGGACCATATTTAATACTGATACTGATGCTGTTCCTGCTGCTCTTTCGCTCGTAATACATCCCAATTTGTCGGAGAAGCTACATTAATAACGCCGCATTATCAGACAAACATCCCGTTGAAGCTTGAACGATGTTTTGTTGCAAAAAAATAAACAAGACACATAAATCATCAGCTCACATCAGTCTTCCCCAATCTAATCATTCATCCCTGGAGAAGCTTTCTTCGTCGAGTCTATCATTCAACGTGGCGGCAGCTCGTCAACGCTGCGTCACAACCTCAGGGTAAACAATGGTGTAAATAGGGCGAGCGTTCGCGTTCGCGTGCGTGTGTGCGCGAGCTCGCTCTTTTGCTCGCCTGCTCTCGCACAATCACGTAACGAAATTAGAGAACATTTTGCAAAACAATTTCCCCGGGTAAATAAATTGAATTTAAAAGTCATTATTAGCATTGCAGAAAATAATAGAGCAACTTAATGCCTTTTTCTGCTTCACCCCGTACGCGGGCACGCTTAGTCCTGCTCACAATTTTCGCTCTCCTTCGCTCACTCGCTCTTTACTAGTTAACGTAGTGTCGTCGTTACCATGGTGATGGAGACGCTTCTACACTGTAGCACGAGAGCAACCGAGCAGAAGTGAGCTCGATTTTTCTTTTCGTTGTTGTTGCTTAATCTCAACTCCACATCTTACCGGGTGGCCATCTTTCGCGCGGTGGCCTCCTAACGGAGCAAGAATTGGTACGAAACAGCGGGAAGGAAAAAAAAGCAGGAAAATCCTTTGGGAAAAGCAGCCAGGATGGTAACAGATTTTCCCGTTAGCGTGTCTTAGGAAGCGACCCCGGGCGCAGGTTAGTTTGGGTACGTACACTCGCGGGACACTCGCGGGCAAATGGTTGAACGGGGTCGGTAAAGTGAAAATAACTTGATTTGCTTAGCATTCACTCGATTATTGTGCGGGGTTAGGGGGAAAAACGGTTCGGGTTCGGTTCGTGCCGCCATTGTGTTTTATTGGGGTTAAAATGCTCTTCTGTTTTTTGCTGTTTTGCTGCTTTTATAATTCAATCTACTCCATTTGTGCTGAATTGTGTTTGTAGAAAATAAATTATTATCTTTTCCCGTTGCTGTGATTGGTCGATTATTCACATCGAGTGCATACATTGGATGATGCTTATTTGGGTACTACTGTAAAATTACCTCTTTTATTCGCTGTTTATTAGTCGAGTAACAATATCTTAATGGTTTCACTAGTTATTAGGTTTTGAAATAACAAATGAGCATGTTTGGTGACAATTTGTTTGTCATTTTCTGAATTTTTATTGCAAAAATTGGAAATGCAGCCAATTTTTCCTTACTACTATTAGGATTCGAGCTAGTATTGGATCTCTACATAAGACCTCGAATTCTAGTCAGCCAGTTCATTCGTTATCGACCGTTATCGAATCCCTTAGTTTCAGTAGTTCATGATAAATCACACCGATCTGGTCCCACCAGATACTCAGCAAATCCTTTGAGCTATATAGATGTTTGTCAGAGGTAATGAAATTGCGGTATGGCCAAGATTTTTAGCCTTTAAAGATGCTGAAAAGGATCCACTTCTCATCTCTTAAGACTGTGACTCTCTAAAGGGTTCGCCATTCAATTGTTTTTTAACTACCGATTATTTTGGATCTGGCAACACTGGTCTTATGGCATATCTGACTGATAGTTAGTATCATCATTCCTCTCCGTTTTCACTTCGCTAAGTAGGCACACAATTAATTTGAAATCGATGCTCATTTTGTGGAAAAAAAATATCTTTTCAGCACATTTTCAACTTGTTGGCTATGCCAATAAGCACAATCGTTGTATTTAATGCATAGAGAACTCACAGATAATTGAAGAATTGCCGATGAATGTTTGGGGCGTATTTTGGTCAAAAGGCATCATTGAACCATTTTTCTTTGAAAATGAAGTACGTGAACGATATAGGGCCAAGTTAAGTGAATTTTTGTTCACAACAATTGAAGATCAGGACATTAGATTGATTGTTAGATTGATCTTTTGAAGACTGTTTTTGAAAATCGATTCATCAATCGAAATTCTGATGTCGTTTGTCCACCAAGGAGCTGCGATTTGACACCATTGGACTCTACTTTTTGGGAAGTCGTCAAAGACGAGTGTTACACCAACAAACCAGAAACAATCGAAACTTTAAAAACCAAAGTACGCGCTACCATACCTGAGATGGGGTTTCACACAGTTCAAAATGTACTCAAAAATTTTACCGACTATATTGAGTACTGCATTTAAACAGCTTTGAAATAAGAAAGCTATTTAAAATATTCTCTTGTAGTTTTGATTTCTAGATTAAAAAAAAAACAAAGTTGTTTGGCGGACCCTGTATAGGAATACCTTCAGATTGTGCCTTTAGGGTAACATTTCGAATCTGACGTGAGCCGACGATCGAAATCTCGCGGTTTCAGGTTCATATTAAATGCATTTTCCTTTCTTTTGAATAATTCCTAACAAATGTAAGCGTGAGGATATTGCTTGATGAACCACTTCTAGCATCAAAACAAGTTCCACTTGTGTTTGAGATAGCTTTCCTTCCAGCAAAGTCATTCATCAAAGTCTTGGAACTTTTTGAGCCTTCGTAAACATCTTCCTAGGTGGAAGATGCGACAGCGGCGCCGGTCTTCACACGGCAGGACCGGGGTTCAAGTCTCATTTGGGCCGTTCCCCCTTAGTGAGGACTGACTATCCAACTATGCGGTAACAATAAGTCTAGTAAGCCAGAAATGGCAGGCATGACCTAAGAGGTCGTAAGGCTAAGAAAGAAGAAACATCTTCCTCAATGCTTCCAAAGCGTCGAAACTACTCGCGACACCTTGTTTCATTAAGTGCAGCATCTCCATAAACATTAAATAGTTCCCCGAAACTCCTGCAAATGATGCTTTTTCGGCAAGAAATCGGCCATGTTAAAGTATTCAAACGTGTAACTTACAACAATCACATCTCAAATGTCTTTACACCGTTTTGTTTTGACATCTTTCAGCATGGTTTTTGACGTTAAAAATACGTCAAAATTGCGTCCCTTAGATTTCACAACGTCCATTATTTATTTACGTATCTAACAGCTGCAGAGGACAAAATAATTAACCAACCAACATTTAACCATCTGGCACGTTAGGCAGGCTCCACTCCAAAGCAAAGCTACTCACCAAACCTAATATCATCATAACATCATTAACACGAATGTCAAAAGGCTAATGGCGTTGTAATGCACTGCCGCTGCGGTCAGCCTCCACATGTGCACCATCAAACACCAACGTACACCAAGAAATGCCTTTCTTGCGTATGCAAATAAGTTTGAATTGAATTAATCGCATGACTATGAGCTAACACCAATTATTACTAATCATCTTCCAATTTTACCGCGCTCGCTAGAACCAACATTGAGCCGCGAAGATAGCCATCGCCTCTTACCGTCTTCCGTTGCTGTTTACCACACCATCAAACCAACGGAATGCAGCGTTGCGACTCCTGAACCCGGACAAAGACATGCTCTATCACGGCCGGATAGCCGCAGCCTTGATTTGGCGCCTTTTGCGTCACCTTGCCGCGTTAAAGGAGCGCATGAGATGATTGGTATTTTTGATTTCATTAAGATTACCTTCGCTCGTTGCCAATGTCTCGCAACGTTCCAAAGCTCTCGAAGCGATTTTTCTCTCGCTCACTCTCTCTCTCGCTTTGGCTGATTTTTTTGGTCTGCTTCTTCGTATCGATCAAGACAAACTTAACCCACCGGACAGGTGCTTTGAAGCAACGTTAATTAATTATTCAATCCGTGACGAGATTCCAGCGTTCCTAGCCCTATCACCTATCCTCCACACGGTGAGACCGTTCGGTGTGTTGGGGAAGAATTGAAACATTTTGTTTCCCACCCATCTCGGCAGGTCGTGAAACGCCGGGTTTGATGTTTACGCCATATTTTCCACGGTATAGAAAATGTAGCGCAGACAACTGCCCGAAACAGGTTGCCGAACACTCTGACAGGAATCACGGATCTAGGAGGCATTGAGATGTATAAAATGTTCACCAGTAGCAAATTTGACGGTTTTCGACTCTATTTTGTATGACAGCACCCCTTCCACTCGTGATTTCCCCCTATTTCATACGTTTCTCCCTTCGATTGTTTTTGACTCTCGCCAGCGGTTTTCTTTCCTATTCTCTCATTCGGAAATGATGTGCTGTTCTTTTCTCGCAAGGAGACATTTTTAGAAACGTGAGAGTGATAACTCGGTTGCTTCGATCAAATTTCTATACCGTTCCCACTTGCACTCATACATTTGGTAGAAGAGCATGCTCTGGAGAATAAACCATACCGCCGTGAGAGATAAATTTATATAAAAAAGCACCACTTGTGCTTAAATCAAAACCGATTTCTAGTGCACGTCTTTACTACGGCTTTCAAAGAGCAATCGGTACGACGACAGAACAACCATACAACTGACAGTACAATTCCTACTTCAAATCTCAAATAGCTACTTTACAAATTACCATAGTAGAAAAAAGTTTCAGCGCGTACGAAAATCGTAGCAGGCTGTGAGAGAGCAAGACACGAACAAAAATAGAAATATATTTTTCGCACTCTCGTTATCTCTCTCGACTCTCTCGAGTCGAAATTTTAAAAAGATAACTGATTCTCGACCTAAATTTCGACTCAAGCTCAAGGGAGCTGTCAAAAATTTCGGCGGCCGAAATTGAGTCGAAATTTGAGTCGAAATTTTGACATTTCGTGATTTTGTGCCACTGGTGTTGTTGCTGCTGCTGCTGCTGCTGCTCGGAAGACCTGTTTACACGGCTGTGGTGTGGTGCGTGTGTTTTCAAGGTTAAGCTGTGAGCGTAGCCTAAAAGATTGGCATTTTGAATTAATTAATTTTAATTTTGCCTGTCAATTTCAATCTCAATCTAACGATCCGCGGGCAAAAACGGGTGGGGTCACATCACCATCGGCCATGGAAAGTTTATTATCAGGATCGTTCGGTTCGGCAGGGTGTGCTGATAGGCATCGTGCTCTCAAGGTGCGCTCACAGCAAAACAGCATTAGATATGATTGGGTAGGATTTCGATCGGATTTGCTGTCTTTAAGATGTTTTGTTGTGGTTTTTTGACAGATTAAGAAATGTCTGGCGACTCGTCTGTTATTGGAGACTAGCTGCTTGAATCTTAATATTTTGTATACCTAATCGCATATAACTTATTTAATAAAATTTATTCAAGTTTAAAAGGCCGGCTCATGATGCTTTGTATTCAATATAGAATATAGATTTTGTGTCAATTCTTATCTGAACATCGGTGGGACAAGTGTGTCTTTAAACCAAAAAAAGGAATAGTGTTGGTTTACTTGAAAGTAATAACAAAATTGGCAATTATTTTCACAAAGATCGGAATAAATCTCAAAAGTGTTCTGAGTCCGACCAGCCGACGGCTTTTTGTTGATGTTAAGTACAACGAGACATCAATAAGAGCATTACAATTATATCAAACCGTTCACCTAATGTCTTCTAAAGATCTCCTAATGTTTGCATTTCAATTTCATAGCCATTTTTAAATCTCTCTTTTTGAAATGCCTCCAACGACACGGCTGTTTGTCCTCTGAACAAACAACAACTTCCAATCCAACACATCCCCTCAGAGATTCAATACTATTAGCGACACTTTTCCTCCATAAAAGCTGCTCGTTCCTTACGCTGTAGCGGTCGTGCCGCAACTGTTTTGAGTGCCACTAAAATCCCGCGAACCGACAGACACGCTTCAGACAGTGCCGCTTCCATCAGATGCATAGGCATCATAGCATCAACTGCAATCTAGGGGATGAATCTTGCGATTGGTTGGTGGAGATAAAAATGACGCCTATTATCTGGCACGATAGCTCCACCCATTAGAGCGAGATGAGTAGCGCTGTTCAACCGCTGACGCATCACTCAGCATCACGTCAGCTGTACCCCAGCATAGCAAGCGTCTCGGGGCAGCTGTTTTGGTTGCGTTCGGTAGCTGTGCTGTTTATGTGTTAAAAATTGTGATTTCTGTTAATAATATTTACAACAATTTTTGGTTTTGTAAATACTCATTCTCTCTTACACAGCAAAAGGAATGTCAGAAAGAAAAATAACGCTTGATGAAGATAATTAAAACCACACGTAACCATCTTATCTTACCCGTGGTGATGGTGGTGCCCCCAGACACAGCCTCCTATCGCTTGTAAACAGATAATTAAATTTCGCAAATTTAATTAAAGCACCAAAACTCGTATCACAAAAGCAAACAAAGCACCATTACCGTAAACAAAAAACCGAAGGAAAATCTTCTTTCGCAGCTACGCGTGCTAAGGCATTTGGTCTCGCGCGTGGCCTAAACATAATCCCATCCTTGTTGCGCTCCTGCTAAGAAGGCTTCGGGGACTTTTCCGCCACCGAATGAAACAGAATCCTATTCGAGTTGTCACACACTCAAAGTAGAAAAGTATGCCATGCTAATGTACACGCACACACGCTCTCTCGCACTGTCACTCGCTCTGTCTTTCTCTCTCTCGTTCGGCAAAACACACTCGAAGCGTTTCTTTTGGTGATGTGCTGTAACGAAGCCCGCTTTGTAAAAGCATACACGTGTTTGCGTGATCCCTGCCCCATCATGAGCCATTTCCCTTCTTCCTCTAACTCCCCCACCCCACCTATCATCCCTTTCTTGGCGGCAACAAAACAACCCTTGGCAAGGGGCTCGGCTTTCCTGGGGGAGATGCCCAATCCCATCAACAATTGGATGCTGATCGACGGTAACTAAAGTGGCTGTTTAAATCTGCTGTATCATTTCCTCGGCCATCGTCCCATCGTCCCCACTCCCTGTCGTCTTGTTGTCCATCGTGTGTGTGTGTGTTTTCTTTTTCTCGCTTTATGCCGTCGGGACGGCAAAGAAGATAAATGAAGGTCGGTTTGGGTAAGGGAAGGGACTGTTGCCGTGTCCCGTCTCTCCGCGCACACACACACATCCTATCGGAAAGCTGTCGTTCGGAGAGATCAATTTATCTTCCTTCATGTTCTTCCCCTGCTGGAGCTCCCTGCCTGGTTTCCCTCGGGGGCGAACTTCGGGAGCTGCGCTAATTTCTGAACTAACGATCGGAGATCCTGTGTTCCTGCTCGGCTGCTCGGCACGGGACGTGGAGTCGGCTGGATGCGAGGTGGCGCGGGGTGACACGATGGGTGTGCAAGTGGGTTCTCTTTATTTTCAAATTAAATGTTCTTTCCCGTATCCTTCCCGGCATCCCGATGCTCCCACGTTTGTCCTTTTCCATCTATGGCGCCCGTGGTTGTGTAGAATTATGTTAGGCAGGTTGCTTCTGTGGTAGTGAGTGAAGGTATACACGTTCGTCTTTCGTCGGTGTCGTGCCAACAGCAAGAGATAGAGAGAGAGCGAGTGAGATAATCTGAGCTTTGCGAGAGAGCGCACGCAGGGCATGGATTTTCGCCAGGACGACAAGAGCGCCGATATGGTTTTAAACGATTTTAATTTATAAAGGAAGCTGTAGCGTCTAAATTTATAAGATAAATTTTGCAACAGAAATCAATTTTTCCCTGCGGTTTGAGACCGGTGGTTGCTCCCGTTGTGGGTTGCCGGCAATCGTGAAGGAGTCCAGGACCAAGCCGGGAGCAGCAGCAACAGTAGCAGATGTTGAAATTTGATGTTTGCTAGGTTTCTTTCGAGTTCGTAGGTAGATTGTACCACCGCCGGATGTGTGACGACGTTGGGTGTTGGGTGTTGGGTTTAGAGATTTAATTGAGATGTTGATTTGCAAAAAAGGGTCGCTCATAAGGGCATGTTTTGTTGCGTGATGAGAAAAGGTAAGGATGCGTGTACCTTATAGAGAGCACATGTCGAGCGAGAGGATTTGAAAGCGGATTTTACCGACGGTATTTTGCGAATTATTTCGTTGGAAGGTTGAATTAGATTTGTGCTTAGTTTGATTACTTATTGTAGGATGCTTAAGATTTTCTGCTGTTGTTAAAAGATGGAATTAAATGTAATTTTATTGTAGATTGTCTGATGATTTGATTTAGTTAGTTGATGCTCTCAGGCATAAACACAAATTGATAATTTGTGTGCAAAAGTTGTTGAGTTGGGCACTATATTTCCTGATATTTAACAACTCAGTTTGTTCTGGAGTAACGCTATTATGACTTGATATTTCCTTCAAAGAGAGAATGATTCATGCATCGATTTTGTCTGAAATTAATATTAACATTCCTTAATCTATTTTTGCTTGTTAAGTTTATTCAAAATGTTCAATTAAATTGAAACCTCTGACAAACACTATTATATTTTGTTTTCCACCATGATTTATTATTCATAAGATTTATAGACTTTTCTTTTTTTTGTAGTGTTATTAAAAAAAGCCGTGGATTATGAACCATGTAACATCCAACATCTATTCAATAGAATTTATCATTTGCCATGGTGTTGTTTAATAAATTATGATACGAGAAATGTAATTCTTACGATACAATGATAATAAAACGTTTGCAAGATCAAGTTATCTTATGTTTAAGATGAGTTGGACATTGTCACACTTACTCGATTATATCGTACAAGATAATGTGGACAATTTCCAGATATAACTGGATCGAAACAAATCATACAAATAGTGGTTCAGCACCGACAGTTCAGGAATGACCTCAGACATTGCTCATTCAGCTCGGGAATCCTAAATCCGCATTACTGAGGCACCGCAAAAAAGGGAACTCTGGTAAAATTGCACCTTTCTGTAGCTTGATCATAAATCTTCATTTCATAAAATTATTAATCATGTAAAATTTCGGTTTCCGTGGAGCAAAGCTCTGTAGCCATTTTACAAAAGCTAATTCCTGTTTAAGAAATTACAGGATATCCCGGCAATATTCTGACGCTTTTCCATATGTTTTAGAACCCGTCCTGAATTTCTGACTGAAATCTGCTGAAGCTGTCACTTCGTTTTGAATTTCTAAACTGTGTTTGTAACACTACGAAGACTTAGGTTTGCTTTGAGTTACCTCGAAACGCAAATGATAATTCTACACTTATGCCATCTGTCTTATCAGAAACTGTACAGCTCAGAAAAAAACCACAAATGAGGCATGATTGAACTGAATCTTTTCTTTTTCACTCACCTTCATCACGTTCTATGGATGATTCACCAAACCAGCGCACGATTCGTGTACAGAAGCCGCTTCTTTAAGCAACTGCGCTCGGTAATTGTGCACATTTTCATATCAATCCCGCACATTAGATCTCGTAACCGGCACTACAGCCACGCACACTTCCCGGTGGACCATAAGCACAATCATACACGCGCCCCGCTAATAATATGGCTTTTCACCAGATAAAATTCTAGCCATTTGCGCCATCCGTAGCTCGTGCCTTCCGTTTCTACTTAAATCTCCATTTGTGGAGCTGCATGATCCGGCAAGCCACACGGCGCACACGCTGCTTTTGTTGTTGCAGCATAATTGCAATTCGCTTCGAAGCCTTCAGCCGACCCTTCTTGTTCCTCCGCAACGGCACGATCAACCGCCATGATGTGATGGGGTCCGGCGATCGAGGTAAAAGGAGCGGGATGAGGAGGGTGGGTAGAAAATGTTTGCCCGCGAGCTACGGCCATAATTACGCTGGCCATAAAAATTACGAATTAATAACGCTACTCATATCATCATCATTACCGCGATCAAAAATGTTTCTCCTTTCCGTTCGGTTTTGGTTTTTGGGTGCGTTCCTTTTTCGGTAAAGATTTTAGCGAAAATGTTCGGTTTGCACCGGTGGGTCGTCCTTCCTTCTGGCGGCGGGGATGGCAGTAGAGGTGATGGTGGTGGTGGTATCCAATTTCCCATTTCACTCTCGATCACTTAAGAGCCACGACTGCGATTCCTTCGGTAGATTTTATGACTGTTCAAGAAATTACTCACCTTACAGCGCTCAATTTGGTGCGTTTGTTTCCATTCCATTCAACTCCAATTAGATCAAGCGATCGATCGCAACGAGGCAAAAACCTCCTGCCAGCCGTAAGTCTCGTCCCACCAGCCAGCTCACCACCATCGAACCGTTTTCCGTAGATGATTGGTGTAGTTTTCCTCTTGCAGCTATTGTTTCAGTTTTCCACACCGAATGCTTGCCGGTGCGGTCAGATCGCCACTCTGTCTGGCAGATGATTGCGGTAAAGTTGAGCTCCCCTAGAAAAAAACAAAAAAACCACCAACGAAAGAAGCCCCAAAAGCTGTTGTTAAGAAATAGCAGGCATCTGCCAACAAACACGCGCATTAAGTGATACGTGGTACCAATTCATTCAAAAATCGAGCAACAAATCGAGCAATTCACTTACCGGGGGCTTCGGGTCTCCAGTGGCCATATCTGCGCGCAATCATGCAATTAAATAGATAGATGCAAACAGCACACCACTGTGGAATCGGACGAATTGAAAATTTGACTTCGAACGTGTGCGTCTCCAGCGTGCGCGATAAGCAGCACACAGGTGTGGGCCACAACTACGGTAACAAACGGCAACAAACAACGAGCCAAGATCATGTATGGATTATAATTTGTATCGCCATTTTGTTGCAAGGCTGGTTTCCGAATGATGGTTCTCCTTGGGTTAATGGGCATTAGGTATGATTAGATATTATTCAGTTAAATGGCTACGATTATCGACTCCGGAGTCTCTAGGCAATATAAGTGGAAAAGATTATTTAAAGTCGTCGTAGCATTTTCGAAACGCAGTGACACATCTTAAGCGAGTACAAGGTTGTTTAAGTTACGTGTTGATATATACGGATCTTTGTTTAGAGAGTCTTAGAGGGTATTCTTGGTAATAAATGAGAACAGATTGTACTTATATGAGATGAAGTAAAATCGCAACTCTACGATGGCTGGGTAATAATTATTTTCAAAAACAGTTGTAAAGTCCATAACGAATGACTGTATATGAAGAATACTGTAAAACAAATAAAACTCATAGTAGATATTATGCACAGTGGCTTATCAAAACAACAGAATGCTTATGGCGAGTTTGGTGGTTTTTAGAAGAGGAAAATTGTTGAATTAACGAAGACTCCTCTTTGTATATTTTTGTACCTTGAACTAAAGATTAGAATAACAAATCTTTTCAAAGAATTGATTCATTCTCACCCCTTCACCTGAGCAATTCGAATCGTTTAACTCTTTTGCGATTCGAACCGTTTAACAACTTTTTGAGTGTTGTTAGTCGCCACGGAGATCTTTAGCGATTCGAAACGTTTAACAATTCTTTTAAGAGTTCAAATCGCGAAAGAGTTGTTAAACGATTCGAATCGTAAATGAGTTGTTAAACGATTCGAATCGCAAAAGAGTTGTTAAAACTCTTCGTCAAGAGTTTATTCTACTCCTGCTTTATAAAGATTTAAATAAATTATTCACTCTTTATTCGTTCGTTCGTTCAACACTACCTTGAACTCCTTAGACTACAATGCCTTTTGGAAGATGCGTGTCCTGGAACACAGTGTTTTTAAGTAGACGAAGCTCTTCGGACAATGAAGTTACTGTTATGCCTATTATACGACATATGAGTATCATTGAGCGGCAAGATCCACCGAAAGAAACTACGAGTACCCCTAGGAGTCGCGTATACCTTCCATGCATAAAGCTTTCTTTGATTGATCGTGGATTTTTGTAGAAGCATCAGGTCCAATTGTATAAATCCGCTGTTTTCTTATTTGAGACGGTGCTGTTATTTAAATAAACTATGAATGTGTGCCTCCTATTGTATTTTATTGATATATCTCTGCTGTCAACACAATTGAGTTTATAATTTCACCTTGAATACGAACAGAATGACGAGCACAACTGAGCCACTCTGAGCTTCGTGGAGTCACACCATTGGATGTCTTGAGTTGATTTTCAACGTATTTGGGATCTACAAAATGTACACAAATGATTCGATGATTTTTTTGTGGTCAAATCCAGGGACTGAAATTTTACTCATTAACTTCCAGAAAGATGGAAAAACAGAGCGAGAAATGATTTTTTTCTAAGGTTGAATTTCTAGCCACTTTTTCAAAATAAAATTTCAAAACCGTAAAACTTATAGCGATTTAACAATAATAGACCTGATATACACATCAGTAAATAATAAGAATCCTTTATGGAAGTAGCAATCCTCTTAATTAATTCATATGCTTTTATAAAATAGAATAGAAGGACTGCAAGAAATGCTCATGCAGTTGTTATCTTTATAAAGCTTGTTCAAATGATTTAAATTCGAATGTTTTAAGCCCACTCATTTAGACTCGTGGTCCAGCTTGCACCCAAATAGCCTTTCGCGGGTTTAATTGAAGAATATTAATTAAATAATAATTTAATGTAAACGGATTTCAATAAAGTATTTTCCATCTTTAAAGTTCAGTAAATAATATAATGTATCTGACATGTTGAACAGGCGCCTCAGTTTTGCTTGGTGATCATGACTTCTGCTAGGCATAATAATCAGCTAGCTCATGCCGGTCATCTAATAGCTCACTAGACTTATTGATACCACGTAGTAGGATACCAGGGTCCTGCCCTATAAACACTGGCGCCAATATTCCCTGGACTACCAGATCATCATGGAGAATCAGCTTGAACTTTCTATGTCGCTGGCACCATGTCAGGAGTTATCGAATCAAATCTCGTTGGTGATCTGTGAAATATTGACTTTCAGAGCATCAGTCGTTTGCGGCTTGTTGACATCGCCCTGGGACATAACAGTATAACGTTGTCTTGTAGGTATGTTGGAAGTGATTGTTGTGGATTGGTATCGTTCTAAATTTGAACATATTAATCAGTGGGGCGGCCCGGTGGTAGATGCGACAGCGGCGCCGGTCTTCACACGGCAGGACCGGGGTTCAAGTCTCATCTGGGCCGTTCCCCCATAGTGAGGACTGACTATCCAACTATGTGGTAACAATAAGTCTAGTAAGCCAGAAATGGCAGGCATGACCTAAGAGGTTGTTAGGCCAAGAAAGAAGAAGAAGAATCAGTGGCTAACTTCGTAAGTCCAGGTAAGTTCAGAAATGGGCCTCGTCCTGATTCCTACTGCTCTAAACCCTAATCAGCAAACACACAGCAAACAGCAACGTACAAATGTCCAAACAACTGGTTTCTCGTGGCAAATAACTATAAAATATACTTTTGTACACCTCAATGAAGTAATTCTACGCATAATTTTACATCGAAGAGAACTCTTTTCGAGCACAGTTCACGTATACTTTTAGTTTAATGTGTTTACCGCTTGACAGTTAAACATTAGCAATACAAATCATAGCCAATACAAAATATTGTGTGTTGTCCGTCTAACTTTAATGTAAGATAGGCTATATGCTTCGAAGATCTTAGGTACAGTACTGTCTTGGGTACAATGTTAGTATATTTGGCATGTCTTCTTTAGTCTCCCCATCCAGATATCTTTTATTTAATTGCCATGTTTTTATATAGAAAATTCCCGCAAAAATAAAGGTAATTAAGTTTACATCATTACTTAATTGTACTTTGCACGATGTTTGGGAAATTCTCCAAATAATATTCATATTTGTGTAACATTTGATTTGAACCAGGAAATAGCTAATGAGTAATTGCATTTGAAGTCCTAATTTCTTCTTGTTTCCATCACTCAATACATCACTCAATACACCGTGTGGTTGAACGGTAAGCGCACATCAGGCAACACTTCTCCCCTGGGACACTTTCGATAACCGTAATTGCCTTCATTAGGACCAATTTCCTCACTCACACACACGCACACACGCTCACCCCTACTTTCCGCCACTTCCTTTGAAAGGCATCATCAAAATAGGACATCATGTGTTAAACAAAACAAAAAAAGGAAATCAGGGACCCCTTCTCCACATTACCGCGCGTAACAAGTTCCTTCAAGCTCGTTGTTATTGCGCTCGGTTGGGCGGGCTACGTTCGTTTTGGGGACTAAGTGATTTTCGTTTCGAAAACATCCAATAAGCAGAGTTGGTTATTTTTCGCTTCGCCTACCCTCAATCCCCCTTCTTCAGCACGAGTTTTCCAACCCATTTTTCCAGCAGTTGACCAGCCTGTCGTCATCATTAAGTTATTATTCACGCCACAAACAGTCAACTTATTCATTTCGTTCGTTCCGAAGCAGCAGCAAGCAATCTTTACTGTTCATTAGCTGAGGAGTGGGATGGAGGGAGGAGGGGGGAGGAGAAGGGAAGGGTTGGAGCAATTTTATGCTCCCGTTCCATTATCGCAATCGCGCATAAACCGGTCGGTTCGGCAAGAAAAGAATTCTTCAAGTCACCTTCACTGGACGTGGTGCGCAATGGGTTGCGTACAGAAGCTCAGGCATCAGTTTTGTTGATGGGCTCGAGCCAATGGAAATTACGCTTCCCTTTGGCAGTGGTTTCCTTTCCATAGCCCGTCCCTCGCTTGCCACTGCTCTGCTGATCTTCCATTATGTATTGATGGTTTTCATCATCAATCAAGCAGGCTCGTACTAGTGAAGGAACTCGCTCGCCCGGTGGCTCACAACACACTTCGGCACAAAGCACTCTGAACGCCTTAAGGCCCGTTTTCTTTTCTGCTCGTGCGGGTGTGCTTTCCGGGCGTGCGCGTTCCGGGGCTAATTGGTTGATAAGTGTGTTTTATGTAATATCATCGCGGATAATTTCATCGCAGGCCCAGCGCAGATTCTGCGAGCTCGTGCGAGGTGGCAAAGCGATGGCAAAGTGTGCTAAGTGGGTGTGGGTGTATTTGACCGTTGGGGGTGGATGGGGGTGAAGAGCGGAGGGTGAAGTTGTTGAGCTACGGATGCACACTGGAAAAATGGTAAGGCAATCTCGGAACACCGGAGCGTGGAAGTGTTTGAAAGATTAATAATTAACATAGAAACTGTGGAGGAGTATTTTCGCTCACGCTTTTCCGAAACGTTTGGCTGCTTTTAGCTTCTAATATTGCCCACGTGTTCGTACAATTATAATTAATAAGAAGCTCAGGAAAGCATGGAAAGAGTCGAGTTTTGAGAGTTAAATTTATAAAATTATGCACGTTGTTCGTGGTACGTGATGTCCCACCGACGGTTCGGGTTTGACTGTTCATTTGTAGTTCATTCTAAGTTCATGCATAATTACCATCCTATGATTCGTTTATGTGTTTTGATTGAATTCTTATCCCTAATAATTCAGGTAATTGACTGAGTTGAGATTAAATTAAAGAAAATAGATGATTGTTTAGGTAATTATTTTACCATTTTAAAAGTGTTTTTGTACAAATTTGAATCAAGGTATCTACGGATGAATCTTCATTTGGAACTGTTTATAAATTAAATGTTAATATTGCTCTAATTATTCAGTCGAAAAAAGCAACTTGAATCCAAACTCTAAGCCACGGTTTGTTTACAAAATCCCAATCGATTACTGCTAATCGCGTTTAATAAGGTTTTGGCGCAGAATTTAAAATGATTAATTTACAGTTTTCGCATCAGTATTGTAAACTCGCATCTCCACTATCTCCACACGTCCAACCGAACCGAAAACTGTTGGCGAAAGAAAGTCATACTGTCTGCTGGAAACAAACATCTAATCCCGCTTTTCCTTCGCGATCGAGTTCGTACAAAGCCAACGAACCCTCCCGCCGCTTTCGGTTGAAGGAATAATTATACTGATTCCCGATTCCGAGCATCCCAACCCGTGGCCAGAGCATCTCCTTCCCCTAACAAATGCAAATGTTCTTGCCCACTAAAGCTACCAAACAAAATTATTCCAGTAACGGAACGAGCTCAACTCTCGGGCCAGGCCTTGTGTTCAATATCGGCGCATCTAAACGCCGACACGAACCAACACATCCGCGTGCACTTTAGCACGGGAGCGAACCCGCACCCAACACTGTAATTGAAATATTGTTGTGGGCAATTATGTTGAGTAATTTGATCAATAAAACGAAGGATGTCGATGATTTACTCTTAATTGCACTTTCCCGAAAAAAGCACACTCGCAACGTTTGGTCTCGAAGTTGGTGCGGTTGTGGAGAAGCAGCAGCAGCAGCAGCAGCGAAGCTTTCGTGTTGGCCCGTGCCCAAAAGTTGAAATCGCCCGAGCCAAGATCGGTTCGAGATCTTGAATGAACGGCCGAGATCGGATGTACGCACCCTGGAGGTGGAGTGTATATCGTGCGGAGCATTAATGCATTAATTTAAATTAGATTTTTTGGTAATTATAAAGCTTTTCTAGTTCTCCTTTGCGCGAGCACGCTCGCACTATTCCTCGATTGCCTCGTTCGTGTATCATTTTTGTGGGCTGTTTGGCTCATGATATTTCATTCATCTTTTGGCCGGGGTTTCGGTTTGTCTGGTGAGAGAGCAGCTAGAGGCCTCCATCTTGGAGTCTGCTCGAGAGGTACAAATAGGACCCGGATAAAGGCTGGGATGGATGTAAGCGGCAGTGAGTCAATTCTATCGTTTGATGAAGCACGACTACTCAATCACTATTATTTGGAGTCGTAATCGAAATTGATTTCTCTTGCGTGTTCTTTCGTGTGGTCGGGCTAGGCTAACGATTCCGGGCCCAACACATTTCAGTGTCGATTAAGAAGCCCAGAAGCCGGCGATGATCTGGACACCGAGCAGCATATTGCCCTGGTGCGCTGTACCCGACGGTATGGTTACTAGGAGGACGTGTTTGGCTGTGCAAATAGGCAAACGAAGGAAGCAAACGGATAGGTTCGTACTGTTTCGGTCAGGTTTGGTAAAGGCCAGCCGTTTCATCAACGCCAATTTCATATTTTGTTTTTCTCCGAGCAACCGCTGCTCTAACAACCATCGCTTCTCTCACTCTCTTGCGTGCCGGTTGTTGTAAATAAGCACCTGGAGAGAAGCTTGGGGGCTGGATAGGGAACCGGGGAGGGGTGCAATTAGAGGGTGCAATTAAATTTCTTGCCAAAAAAAGCTCCTAGCCTAGCCGCCGTTGCCGAAGCATATGCCGTACGTGCCACTGGAAAGTGGATAATTGCCTTCATTCATTGCCTGCTCCCCATTTTTGGCCGACTAGGTGGAATCGGGGAGTTGAAAAGAAAATGGGGAGAAGCGGAAGCCTTGCCGAAATTCTCGCAGGATTTAACCGGGGGAGCGATTAGGAGTAGGGCTCGCTTCCTTGCCCGGTTCCGGTCCGGTCGCGAGTATGGCCCCGAAGTGACTATTGCGCTATTGCCAATTTATTACCAGGTCCAGGAATTGGAAATGAAACAGGGATTTGGAAAAAAAGGGTTGCAAGCGGACAGGATAAGTGCCAAACGAAATGAAGCCATTTTTGGTGCTGGCCCTGTTGATGGTCAATAAGTTGCAATTAAACAGTAATAATACTTTCTCGCTGTGTCTTCCGGGTTTGAGCTGTTTAGCTTTTGTTTTGCCGAAGATTTACGAGCTGCAACAGAATGCAAATTATGGCCGCGAGCGTGATTGATGTAAATTGGGGGTTTTTCTTTTCGGCAATTGGACTACATTACCGCTCTGGAAGGATTTGTAAATTGATTCAAAGATACGGAGTTTTAATAATAAAAAGTTGATGAATGAAGTAAGTGTCAATATGGAATTATTAAATGGGAAAAGTATATTAGTATTAGAACAAAAATCGATGAAAAAGAAGAAAAAGGGAAACAAAAGTCTAGGGGACTTTAACCACCTTTTATCAAATAGTCGAGTAGTCACAGGAAGTCAACCGAAACGTGTAAACTCTACTCGATGCGTTTGACAACTGACATTCGATTTTGACAGTTGGTTCACTAAGTGCATTACAAACTTGCATACGTTTTGTTTAATTTAATTATACTAAAACTCTATGAAATCTATTACAAACTATTTTAAAGGCATGATTTCATCAAAATCTGACATGAGCATGAGCTGATCTTGCCAAAGAAACTTGAGAAGTAATCAAACCACGTACTAAAACAAATACATCCGCATGAATCTAAGTTTTGGTCCTGCTCGAATAACTTGAAATGCTTTTGACGTTTCTACGGAAAGCTATTTTAACACCAAAATGTCAAAATGTATAAAAAAAAAACTGGCTTAAGTCATCATAGACCCCAACGATAAGGCGAAACAAAACAAAAGAATCAAGATATGTACTAATATCTAATAAAATCGCTTTACACGATTAGAAGAATGTGTATAAAAGGTAATAAAACTACAAAATCTAAAAATAAGATACAAAATAAGACAAAACATACACAAAGATAGGAAAGAAATCTCACAAAGCGTTTGTGCTCACCGAAAGTTTCAAAAACCAGCAAAGCACGACGCAAAGTCGTCGGATTGGGTTTACTCTCGTCCTCCATCGCTTCAATATTAATAAACTTCAAATAATTACATTATCCACAGAGCCCTGGAGGGACTGCAGCCGGCCCAGCCTCACCACCACGAGATCACCCTTACTCCACGTCGCCCGCTAACCGCGTAAGAGGAGAAAATTGGGTGAAAATTGCAGAAGGAAAACTTACCTCCCTGCCGAGAGCGAGAGAGATGGAGACACAATGCCTCGCCAGCACGACAGCAACAATGGAGGGAATGTGTGTTTTCTTTATTTTCGCCCCTCTTCAACCACAATCTCCACGCACACACATACACAAATGGTGCGCACGTCTTCAATTTATCCGTGCTTCAAATTACGACTCATTACGGTCGGTTTTGGGTCTGCGGTAAGAAGGAAGAATAGAACAAACCCTTCTTCCCAACAACCTCCCAACACATCATCCCGCGAGGGGAGGGTGATTGCCAACAAAGAAAGGGGTGAACGGAAAAAGCTTATCGTTTCATGCTCTTTCTCGCTCACTTTCCATGTCCCGCCGTATGTAGCCCATCGCCGTACCGGCGAGCAATGGTTGAAAAAGGAGAAAAACCGGTTTTTCTTGCAGTTCGTTTGCTTGCAGCATCCGAATCAAAGCAAGCGACGAGAGCGCTTAGAGAGCACGAGCGAGACAGACAGTGCTTTGCGAGTGAGAGCGAAAACTAAACCCCTAAAAGCAACCCCTAGCGACAGCACGATTTAGAGCAGCGCTTGAACGTCCGGTTGGGAAATCTATTCATGCAGCTCGAGCGAGACAACTAGCGTCACCGATGGGCAAAAGAAAGGGAGAATCACAAATGAAGAGAACAAACATAATTCACACGCCGGGGTAAGCAACAGCAAACTCTACCCGTAACGCATCGGAAAACTGGTGAGCCCCAGCGCACAAGGATTTCCGACGAACGGCACAAAACGCCATTTACCTTTGGCGCGTTTGGTTGCGCTTGTACGCTGCCTGTGCGCTGACGTTCGCGTGTTGCTTCGGACTCGATATTTGGCGTGTTGTGAAAATCGCGTGCTGCTCAACGGGGGGGGACGGCGCCTTTTTCCGTGTGTGTGTGTTTGTGTGCCGTGGTTTTCCCGTGTGCAGTGTCGTGCTGTACATCGCGTGAGTGTGAGTTTTGTGTTGTTCTGTTGTTTTGGTCGGTCTGTTTTGACGCAACAAAGCTCCTTTAACTCCCGCGGGGAAGCAAGCTCGGAGTCGTGCTGATGGTTTGATTCTGACAATTTTCCCGCCGCGAAACGAAAAAAAAAAAACACCGAAGCAGGGAAAAAATTTCCACCCAGGTGGTCAACATTGTGTGCGGTCGCGCGAGTGTTACCGTAGGTGAGAAGTGTGCGAATGAAAAGCCCAGGAAAATAGCTATAAAACCGGTTTGCATACTTTCTTATTTCGCTCTTCAAGGATAATAGCGTGAGTCGTCGTGCGTTACGGGTTAAAGTGTGTTGGTGGGTGTGCCGGTGGTCTGATGGTCGTTGTGCTTCAGTTTCTTAACCTTAACCGTGGAGTGTAAATCTTATCAACCGTGAACCAAAACGCCTCTAAAATCGGGTTTATCTGAGTGTGATTTGTGAGTTTTAGGTGAAAAATTGAATTGCTCCATGTGCAGTATGTCTAGAGATAACGAAAATTAGTGTGTTTGATGCAGCAATCAATTGTTTAACAAGAGAAAAAGAAAGAGAATCTTAAAAGTGAAATATATGCGACAGTGGTCCTAAATGGTGATCACAATTCTGCCTCATAGAACTAACCTCCCTTCAAAACTGTTCTGTGGCAATTACGCTTGCTTGGGTGGATTATTACACTTCTACCGATCCTCGTGAAAATAATCAAACACACGACACGAATACAGACCACTGCTCCTGATTATCCTGCTCCCATCCGCTCTGCACTTCCGCCCCGTTCGCACCTACGATGGACATCAAGTCCCTGTCCGAGGTGCAGAAGCAGATCTTCACGAATCTGATCGAGAAGTTGATCGCACGCAACAAGTTCCCGCCGAGCGAAGCCGAGGACGTGCAGAAGCTGTTGGAGAACGTGCGCGATGCGAAGAACTTCCACAAGATCATGGAAAAGCTAAAGGAATGCGGCCAGCTGGACGTCGACATTGAGGAAAACTTCCGCGAAGGTAGGTTGTCGTGGGAGGGCACAGCACATTTGAAAGATCGGCCACAAAGCAGCAAGTTTGAAGCCTGTGCGTGCGTGCCAAATGTACCCGTTCTAAAATCCAACGAAATGTTGTGGTCTGATTTACAGAGAATGGCATTTTCCTAAAAGATACGGCGAAAAAACTCGGACCCGGCGGTCAAACGCTTACACCGCGGCATACGATCGACGCAATATTAGGTTTGAATAATTGTGACAATGGAGGTAGGATACTAATCTAGTTGATGGGTTGTTTTTGGTTACGGTAGCAAGTTGGATGCGGGTGATTTACATATTTACTATATTAGTTGTGATGCTTTCGTTGTTCGCTTTGTATTTGTATCCGCATAGATGTAATTTAGTGGCAATGAAAAACTTGTTCTTAAATTCTATTAGAAGAGGTTAGTGTAATCGATTTTTTTAATACACTTAAGAGACGATCAAGTTGAAAGAGTGCAACAGATAACGTAAGACATAGATCAAGAGTTTATTGTACATTAAAATTAATCTCCAAGGTGATTTTTATTTGCTCTTAAAACGTCTAATTTATCTCTAAAAATGTGGCATCATTTATATCAACATTAATGGCCCAGGATACAATACTGTTGAACGGTGTTTAACGCTTTACTGGAAGCGCATTAAGCTATTTTTAATAAATAATTGTTACTAATTATAAAAGAAATAGAATTTTGGTCGCTTATATGCATAGCGCATTGATTTTTCACTCGATGATCCCGTGTCCTTGCGATACATCAAACTTTTCTCGCCTCTCGTCTTTTGTCTTAACCAAATTATAGCAATGTTATTAATTGTTTTGTAACAGCCAAATCTAAAATATTGGAGAAGCTGCCATTCAAGAATCGCTGGAGCTTTGAGTGTTATGCCTGAGCAAAAAAAATTCTGGTTGGATTAGAGAGGCCCATCTTGACCAGTTCAAATTACTTCGAATTTTACAACATTTTAAAGACTTTAAAATCTAACGGATTTTGATAACGATAGGAATATTGTAGTACCCTTCAAACGCAAATGCAAATTCAAATGTAAAAGGAAACAAAGGAAGGAACTTTTTAAATGGATTTATCATAGTGAGACTTGGAACCACGGGTTACATACAGTATGCGTCTAAACGATGTGAAATATTCTATACAAGGTGAACATTATTATACAAAACTTGATGCTAATGTTCAAAAACTATTCTAAGTTCATGTTACGGTCTTGTGAAAATGTCTTAATTTTTGTATAATCGTTTATTTATAGAGGCTTTGGGTCTCAGAGACCTTATTCGCCTATTGTGAAAAGTATCATTGCATTGTCCAGTGTGCGCGTCGTTGCCTCACTAGACGCAGCAGCCAAAATACAACCGAGCATGCCCAGAAAAATAAAAATAAAATGCCTTGTGCTGGTTATAATGCATTAGAAAAAGAAAAATTTAAATAAAATTATCCGTTAGGCGCGTAATTGGCTCAACTGACCTCAATAGATTCCCTGAAGCAAACCTTTATCGAAAGACCTTATAAAATAGATTCTGTAGCCTGATTTAAGTATAATCTGATTAGCTCAACAAGCTTAGAAACTGCCAGGCCGTTCTACATGAAAAAAAACAAGCTTAGAAAGAGCTACTATAGACGAGTACTTATTTTTACCTAGACTAAGGTGTCAGGTATTTGTTTAAAAGGCCGTCTGGCAGCAGTTGGAGACATGAACGGACTTTATTGAAGTCCAAAGGCAATCTGTTTGGGCAATGTACAATTCAATCAAACAAAAATCGATGAAAACCCTTTGGTAACCGGAAAATTACATTCTATTCAGAAGTTTTTTTCTTTCACAAATTTATTAGCTTAAAGCTTAAAGAATTTTAATACATTTTTTTCATAGCTATAATTAAAGCTTGGCATAAGCACACACATCCTCTAATACCTTGCTTTAGAAGCCCAGGTTTCTTGTTATTGAGTGAAAACTATTTAATTGCATGTTTCATGAAAACACATTACTTATTTTACATTTATTATTTTGTAAAGCTCTAATATTTTTCCTACATAAGAGGAATTTTGTGTAATCTTGTTTTGGTAGGGCTTTGAAGTCCAATAACAATAATGATTACCCGTTGTCGCTCTATTTTATTAGAGCTTCAATACACAAAACATCTAATCGAGGATTATTCTTATTAATATTGAAAAATTTAACGATATTTAGGACATATTTTACTTTTAGAGTGTTATTTGCTTAATGCTGAAGAAATCAAATACATTTAATTAGATATCTATCATGAAAGCTTCTCCTAGAAACGTAATTATTATAACAATTTATGACTATGCTCAAAACGTTTAGTTTATTATAAAGACAGTATTTCATTTGGTTGCAACATAAAACAAAACTTAACTTGGTCCATTCCATTTGCGTAAAACTGGATTTTCAATGATTGCTGAATGATGAATATACTGACGATAGACGATAAATATTCTAGAAACGATGGGAACATTTGGGCGCGGTGAACTAAAAAAATAATGTAATTTGTTTCACATTAAACTATTGAATTGCTAAACAATTAAATTGTAAGACTACTGACATTATTTTGAAGTACTTTACTTCAACCAGCTAATCGAGTGGATATAACAGCTTCAAAGAGCATCAATTACACTCAACATCCACTGTGCGAACGTCACTGTTGGATCACCGTGTCCCAAATTATCAACACATTGTTTGCATCTGATTAATTGCTTCAGAAATACCGTCGCCCTATCACCCGGGTGTCGGATGTGCCGAAGAAGCTAGTGTTGGAAGTCTCGCACAACAAAATCCCACGACATCAATTATTCAAAACCGAGAGAGAAATCTGCAACACTTAAGCACGTATCAATGGAGCTGAGGGAAAG
>KZ061579.1:456477-470889 GCA_002091835.1 Anopheles maculatus | reverse complement strand
AGGGAGGAAAGAGGGAGGCAGAGGGACGGAGGAAACCGAAGTGTTAACTTCTGCTCCCGATAAGCCCGGGTGGGTGAATAGATAATAATAGTGTCTCTAATTTAGCGTTTCGGTATCTCCCATTCATGATCCAAATGGTCCACAAAAGCGGCGTGGACTCCCGTAAGCACCGTAATCGACCACGGCCAATCTCTGGGATCTCTTTTCACTGTGTGCGTGTGTGTGTTGTACACCCTTGCGGCACAATCGCAGTAGGCCCATTCCGTCATCAATCAATCTGTGTTTCCATAGGCGCTATCACCGACGTACGAGCCTTTTGAGCTTCCGTGTTCCGGGAAAGTGAAACGTGTGTGTGTGTGTGTGCTCCGGAAACGATGAGAAATTTTCCCACCTGGTATCGAAAGGGGTGAAGCGGTCATGATCACCCGATAGAGATGTCTAGCTGCAGATGGGAACGAACATTTAGCAAACCTCGCATTCGCCCATTTTGCCCATCCTTTTGTGTAAAATCTCACTTTCAAAACAGACTGCTGCTGGGCCTTTCCATCGGTTCGCTCTCGTACGGCTAATGGAGCGTGTAAAGTGTATATTCCTTCGCAGATTAAGATCTACACAGACAGACACGTTTGTGCCCAAAATTGGTGTTCCATTTTTGTTGTTGTTCGGTTTGGCCCTGGTTGCGCTTGGTCGGTCTGCAGAGCCCTAAATGCTCGCCCGGCAGCTCATTCGTCGATCTTGAGTGGATCACGATGCGTTCCGATGGTGCCATGAGTTTAATTCAATTTAAAATTTCCTTCTCCACACAAGCCCCGGCCACAAGAAACAAAGCTACGAAGGCGAGCTGAAGGATTTCGCTTTTGCCGTCGACCACCGTACCACCGTTACCTTCGAACGCGCGCTCACCTGTCCAGCTGTCGAAGATTTTAACACGCACGGTTGGCATGGTTAAAACTAAATTAATCAAACGATTTTTTCGACCCCTTGCTTGGAACGTTCGCACGTCCCTTGAACGGTGCGCGAAGGTTCGGCTGGAAGTGTTTCTTTGATTGATTTATTAACGCTTCTTTATGTCCGGCGAGATACACCTCGCTTTTCACAGGTTTGTTTCTCGTCTGCTCTTGTTCGGTTTCCAGTCCGTTTTATAGAGCGTGCTTTGCTCACTCGCTCGTGTTTTTGCTTCAACTGTCTTTTTGAAACTGTCGAGCTTTTGAGCCGAAACTTAAGATTACGTTCACATTAGTTTGCTCCGTGCACGTAACCAGGTTGCCAGGAAGCCTTACTGACGACTGTGAGATGGGTTTGTTAAAGTGGCTACTGCCATCTCTCTCTCTCTCTCTCGCTCCATTAACGTTGCGGATAAATAACAATAAACTCCCGGTACACAACATCTCGCTCACCTCGCACCACTCTTCCAAATCCCCTTTACCCTGATGCCATGTTTAGCACTTAATTAATCATTAAATGAATGTTGCGATTGCTTAATAATGATGTTGCTTGTCCATTAAGAAGAGTATGCCGATCGGGTATCCACCACTCGCGGTAATGGACGCCCGCGTGCCTTCGGTGGAGATTGTAGTAATTCTATTACGGGACGAATGTACGTCAACGCCACCAGGTCGCTTGAGCCGGCTAATGAACGGAGGCGTTGCGATTGTCCGCGAAGGTCTTAACGCGGTGAGTGGCACAAATTGGTTTGAAAGAGGTTCCCGTTTTTTGAACGAGCTGTAGAAGCTATCGGTAAGGACATTGGTGGACGGTTTGATAAATGTAAGTCAGCTGGCTACGGGTTTGCTATTGACCTAGTTAGCTTCCGAAGTGTTCGGTGTTGGGTTAATTACGCTTGTCGTGAATGTAATTAACAGTTCAATGTGATCTGCTTGTGGTTTTTGAAGAATGCATTTAAGAGATTTCTTGCTTACTTTTTAGAACTATTTTTATCATTATTTAAAGATATTTAAATCTGTGTTAGGTTCGTAAGGTTTTTTACAATATAAACCACTTCTTTCATTAAATTTGTCTAAACAATCTTCTGGCCAAATAAAACCAAGAAATACATCTTCAAGACACCCAAACCCAAAACCATAACTCCAAAGAAATTGAAGAATTGATGAGCTAGGCAGGTAATTTATCTGTTTGTTCAACTTCAGTTGACCACAAACACTAACACGCTGACATGACAGGAAAAACAAATTTACCCATCATTCGGTCTAGCACCTCTCACCATGCTTCTTCGCCTCTTACCCCCCCGTTGTATCCCTTGTTCACACTCAACACTTCATCAACATCTTGTCTTGTCTCAATGTCGGCCTGAAAACACGACGAAAAACAAAACAACAATCAACATCACCACAACCAAAGAGTTTCCACCGACAAAAACCGACCGTGACGTGGCAAGAAAGTGTATTAAATATCACTTATCCGACCACTCGGACCAAGGGTTTTCTCTCCCGTGCATCAGTGTTGTCCCTTTAGGGGCGCTCGGTTCCAAAAATATCCACTCACAGCAAATTAGATAAATTAACAGCAAGATACAGTGCAATTAGTAGCTGCATCATTTTGAGACGCAGGCCGGATGGGAAATTGTTCTGTCTGGCTGGCGACACGGCTGGAACGATGAACACCCGTTCGCCCGTTTGCGTTGCCGTCTGTCGTTCATACCACTGGAAACGAGCCGGAAGAAATTCAATAAGAGAAGAATTTCAACATGAAAGAGTTGCCAAATGGAAAACTAACTCAATCAGCTGGGAAAAGGACCAAAGGGAAGCAGCGTAACAGGTCTCTTGGCTCTTGGACTCGTCTGGTTCGTAATCTTTCCGAGTGTTTCAGCGACGGCACTGCTAGATATTAGAGGGCAAAAGATCAAGAGACAGATTTAGCAGATTTAAATGCTAAGGAAGACTGGCTCCTTTTTCATCGTGTCCAGTGCATCCTTTTTGTTCTGATCGTATCATTTTCTTGGCGGTTTTGGGATGGAAGATCATGCGGAAATGGCATTGGAGCTGGTGTGTAGATCTTTTCATTGTCAAATGGTTAACTGTGTTTGTGTGTGTGTGTGCCTAATCGAATCATCGATGAATCCGAAGGCTTGAAAGAAGGACGATTTTGAATAGGAATCAATGGACAGCAATAGAGCAGCAATCGAAAGCAGCAAAAATCATTAGGATACTGCCACAATTGCCTACGGCTTGAGTCGGTTGGTCCTGGTTGCAGCTTAACAGAAACAGATATACCGCTTCGCTTTGTACGGTGACCAATATTATGCAATTATGTTGTGAAAGCAATCGAACATGGAGCACCGGGGAGTTGGAGTAAATTAGCATTGATTAAGCGATGATAAACTTCTATTTTGTGGTTGTTGCTGGATGCAGAATGCTCTGCAGGAAAATCGTTTTAGAGCTACGCTAGAGCTTCGGTAAAGTTCATCAATGTTTTCAGTATTATTTTTAATTGAGAATAAAAATAATGTTTTCTTATTAAACTATCTTGGTTTATGATATTCCAAGACTTTTGCAGCTCTCGCTTTAATCAAAAGATTTTTAATCAATTATAACTATACAATATTAATATTATCTCGCTACGCATAACTTATGTTTTTATTCCGTAATTTATACAAATTTTTGATCATAAATTAAATGTTATCTCTGGAATCAGTTTACTTGCTTCAGTTTGACTGCTGTAATTGCTAGACTGTTTGCCAGAAAATGACTCAAATATTGCACACATGTCAAGCTAAAGTCTTCAAAGAATCTTTTATAGTAATTATGGGGAATATGTTTGACAATTTGTAATAATTGCGTGGATGTAATATCGGTTTTCTGCCTCTTGAATAGTGTTTGTTAGGAAGTATTTGAGCTGATCTACAATATTTTGATATAATTTTGAGATTATTCAACGTCGACTAATGCTGGATGGCCTAGGAAATTGAATTTTTGGATTATAGCAGAAGATTTTGATAAAGTTATAAATTGGCAAAGATCCTTATGAACGAGAGCCTTAAACAGTTTCAAAATTGCGACCCGAGACTTCGAAGACACGTTTTGGGACTATTCTTTGGCACTACAACCTTGAGAGGGATCTGTCTGTCATTATTGGAGTTAAGAGGCTTGTCCTCGTTTCTTTTCCTGAAATGACAACTGTATATCGTCAAGCCGTGGATGTTTCGAGTTGCACCCCAACAACGGCCCGAGTTTCGTGACTCGGGCGCCTGTCAATTATGGTGCCCGCGATCGTAACAGACTCCCGACTTCGAAAGCTCGATAGCGAAACGATATATTGACAGTCCATCAAGATAACACTTTCCTTTCATGATAGTATAAAAACACAACAACGGGGAAAAAAAACCTCTCGAAACTGTACCACGAACCCCAAGGCAACTCTTGGGAAGTTGCCAAGTTGGGGAATCGTTTTTGGTGGGAAACTGATCGAATTACGGAAAGTTGAAAAATACAGCGGGGGAATAGCTTGTGGAGGGTGAGGTAGTGGAGGGGATGTGTTTGAAAACTGTCCTCGTCACCGAACGGCGTTTAATGGAGACCAACGCACCGGCACACACACACACACGAACGAAACAGGATCCCTAAATGAAAAGGGAAGCGAAGAAATCGTAATCGGTCGACTTGCATGATGTTAACACTAGATTTACAATGACTTCCACTAATGGATTGCATTGGATATCGTTTTGGGCGTTTCGTTTCGATCTACGCTCCCTCTATCACGTGCCGTCTCACCCATACACTCGGCATCAATCTCACCGACAGTTCCCGCACACACAAAGGACAGTTAACACGCACATCAGTGGTTTTGCTTACCCGAACGTGCGTCAAACGGTGGAACGGTAGCACACGGTGGCACGCAGGGAATTAGAAGCGACAACTAAATCATGAACATTAAATCACTCTCAATTAAATTGAATTTGAGCACAATTTAGATTAGAATGCCAAGCCGGTCCCCACTGCCACGTTGTCGGGCACGTTGTCCAAATTGACGTTTTTCCTTAGCGTTTCTAGCGTTATACGGGCTCGTTGTTGTGTCTTTTTCACGTACGCAGCAGAGAATTGAAACCGAGCTGAAACCTCTACCAAATGGGGAAAACAGGACCCGTGAGGGTCTGGGCAGGTGAGACCGGAAATGGAAACGAGGGGCAGATAATGAAGCCAGTGGAAAATTCCGGGGTCTCTCTGTTCGCCATTAAACTAAAGCACATACAATTTCCCCACACCGTAGCGTTATGACACTTTGACATGCAAAGCATTCCACGGACAGGACCCGGCACTAGGAAAAGCTGATAAAACAAGGGAACACACAGGAGACCACAGAATCGTGGAGTGGGGCCGGTGGCGCTTCACTCTTGCTTCACAAAATGATCATTTTGCCCACGAATGAAAGGGGTTTCGTGTAATTAATTTGTCAAAAATAACTCACTTTTTCGCGAGTTTTTCCACCGAAAGAAGAGGTGCGATGCCTTCCCAGTTGAGGGGTTTGCAAATGCATGACTCGCATTTGTACCGTTAACGCCGGTAAATTACATTTTCTTCGATTCCATCGCGGGTAAGGAAGAGTTCTTTTACAACACTTTTCACTGTGTTTGAGCGCACGGAAGAAGCAGCCCCAAAAACTAATTCCAAGAAACACCCGTGGAAACGAAATCTAAATCTGGGAATTGTAAGGCAAAGACAGAAAAGGGCTACAAATCCAAAACTCTAAAGAAGAGAGAGAGCGTGAGCACGCGCGCGCGAGCTCATGTTAAGCCATTTCTGATTTTCCGTGTCTCGTTACACGCCATACATTTTTGTTTTGCCTTTTCTTTTACCCTTAAAGTTGGTTGGCACGCGATACAAGTTAGTCAAAAAATTATGGCCAGTTTGAAACTTATTATGTGTTTTGTTCGCCTAATGTTCGATTAAGAAGCAATTCTCACCTGCTTTTTGTTTCTGGCACAAAGCGGAACAAAGCGTTAAATGGGGAGAGGAAAAAATGTTAAATGGGTAGTGTTGTACTTGTTTTGTTTTAGTGTTTTGGGTTTGCTACTATTTTTAAATGTAACACGAATGAGTTTTGCTAAAAAAAATTTCAGATATACTCAGCGATAAAATGGAATGGCGTTTGAAAGGTTGTTGTTTTTTGGTAGAAAATAATTAATGGCCCAAACATTAACGTTTACTTAGAGAAAAGGAAAATTTTTAGTTGATGTTATCAGTACATTCATTTCGTACTCGTTAATGATGGTAAGTTCGTTTTGTTTCTGCGCAATAAATAAAGTTACAAACTTGAGCGCGAACTTTAAACCAGAACTTAAATGTCTATTTTCCTGCTCAGAGTATTTTGTTTATTGTCTGAAAAATTAATACGCTTTTCTGGAGAAGTTGTAGTACTGATTGCTTCCTTCTCTTGGAAAACAACAATCCCTGTTCCACGAAATTGTTGTGTAGACAAAAATACTAGATTGACAGCTATTGCACGACAGACACTTCCAATGTTACAATTTTCATTTTCCGTTGAAGTAAGTTCAAAGAGCTTAATTGGTTCGTTTCTGAAAATAAACTGGTTCCATTCCGGACGGTGTAGTTGTTATCCAGATCATACTCCAACTTGCAGGATTTACTTGATTATCCAACCTTTACCGGTAATTGAACTCAAAGAAGCTTAAAATTGGTAGACTACAATCTCTGGAGGTTTTCAAATCAAAGAGGAATAAGGAATTCTATTCATCTGGCGCATTCGTATCGTTTCTGCTTTAATGTCCGGATTAACTAAAGCTCCATCTGTCACTGTTGCTGTAGCATCTTTAATAGGCCAGCTGACGAAAAGTCAATCAAAACGCATCGATTGAGCGAATTGAATAAACAAACCCGATTAGCTTGTTGTCTTTAGCCAATCAAAACATGACTTGAAGGCACGTGTATGTTTACGGTGATTCCAATGTTGTGTTTTTAGAGCAAAAAGGCATATGTTACTCGTCCGTTGCATGCTCCCTTTATTTATTGCGAATGCTTTTTAATTTAAGTAATAATATAACGTTTTCTATGTACTATTAGTTGTAGTGCTATTTGTTGTAACCCCAGTAGCTTCACGGTGAAGGATAAGGAAGCAGTTAAGCACATGCGCTCATAACAAACTCAACCTGTCTTGCTCACCCATTCACAGGAGACTCTAGCGATGCAACTGATCTGAGCGCATCTCCCCTGAGCCAGATCAAACTGTGCGATCAGCAGCAAATGATGGCCAAAGCGCAGCTACCCGTCACGTACGGTCTCGGCAGTCCGTCGAGTCCGGACAAGTATCAGCAACAGTTAGCCAATTACCAGAGCCACATCAAGTCGCTGGACCTTGTTGCGGCCGCCTCCCTCGATCCTTCCTCCCCGCAGAGTGCGCTCCATCATCAGCTACCATCGCATCATCATCTTCATCACCATCACAATCATCAGCATCCGTCGGCCGTACCTCACCTACACCAGCATCCTGCCCACCATCAGCATCATGCACACAATCACCTTCAGCAGCATTTGCATCAGCAGCAGCAACAGCAGCAGCAACAGCATCTGGCCCATCCCCACCAATTGCCTTCGCCGACGCATCAGCCACAGCATCAGCTTACACTGCACCATGCACAGCATCCTGCCCTGGGCCAACAACCACCTCCCCATCCGTCCCTGGCCGAGCTCGAGTACATGAAGACGCTCAAGGAGACGAACAAATACTTCATCGAGCGCAACTACCGATCGGCCGTCTCGTTGGGCTACGGTGGTGGGCGTACAGGTGCGGAAGGTCCCCCGGACGATGGCACAACGGTGAGTGGTGCAACCGGCGTTGGTAGTGGCGAGTACGAGGAAGATCTTTCATCCCCAACCGGCGCAGGCACTGGTGGCAATGGCAGTGGGAGTCTAAAGCGCAAATACGATCGTACGAGAGAGGGCGACGATCGGACGGCGGGCGGAAATGGTGACGGCGGCGTCCTGCTGCCGGACGGCTCCGAAAGCAATCCGACGTCCGACAGCTCCATTAACAAATATAATAAGCTGCATGAGTCAGCCGATAAATCAATTAGGGCTAATAGTTTCGATTATATGAAAAATTTCGACGAGCTCCGGGCCCGACAGGCTGCGGCCTACGAAGCGGAACAGCAGCATCATCATCATCAGCAGCAGCAGCAGCAACAGCAACATCACCACCAACAGCTTCAGGTTCTTCACCAGCAGCAGCAACAGACACAACAACAACAACAACAACACCTTTCGCAATCACAACATCCGCAACAGACATCGCCATCGTCGGGGCAGCATGGTTCGTCGGCAGGCGGCAACCAGGGAACAGACGAGTACAACCCGCACCGACAGTCGACGGACAGTGGTGCGGACAAGGGCACGGACGATGGTGGCGTGAGTTACGCGTCCAGCGAAGAACTCAACCAAACAACGTCCAGCGAGCAGGGCGAAAAGGTGGGCTCCGGTAGTGACGATGAAGGTAAGCATTTGGGGAAGGCGTTGAAGACATCTTTTTGATTAACCCACGTAACTACCGCTCGGTTCCCGTTCTAGGTGGTGATGATAATTGTTCGAAAAAGAAGCATCGCCGAAACCGGACCACCTTCACCACCTACCAGCTGCACGAGCTGGAACGAGCCTTCGAAAAGAGCCACTATCCGGACGTCTACTCGCGCGAGGAACTGGCGATGAAAGTCAATTTGCCGGAAGTACGGGTACAGGTAGGTGTCGTGCTAACGAGTGCATTGTTTGTGGTGGTTTTTCTACAGACCTCTAACCAGAAATCGAAGGAAACACAAAATTATGACAAGTACTCCTCCTTCGCGAGTGTAATTCTACTGTCGCCAAATGTGTTCTGCACATCTGGAGTAGGCCGGACCAAACCGAGCGCTCAAATCGTTACCAATCATATTCAGCAAGGCACAATAGACCATCAGCTCGTTACATCTTGGCCCTTAGTTGAACTGCCCTACTAAAAACGCAGCAAGTATTCCTCGAAGTTGTTGTTTATTTTGTTATCCTTCAAATGCCTGCGGCTGCCTTTCAGAATTTGGCATCTAAAAGCGTTACGAATGGTGGGTGTAACGTCAAAGTCACTCGGCTTCGTTCGGTTGGTCCTAGGCAGCGTAAATCGCAGCGGTAATTGAGTTTTCAATTTACCATCATATGAATACGATTATGATGAAGTTTATCCGGTGGTGTATCACCCTACGCGGTGAAGTCAGCGCAACCCTCTTTATTTTCTCCTCGCAGCGGAAAGGGTGTCATATTTTCCGTGTAAATACGCACTTTGATTTCACTTGACTCTGCAAGGGACGCGATTATGGTGCGGATTTATTAAAAATTTGTAATTGTTGCGTTTTGACAGTTTTCTATTAGGTTTTTTGATGGGCAGGCGATATTTAATGATGAATTCTAGCAACTGCAATGATTCTTTTTGTAGCGATCGTTTCTTAAAAAAATATTTGATGTTATATATTTTTTACAAGTTAGTTTAAGTTCTAAATTTCATTCTCCAATTAGTTCCTGAATCTCTCAACAAAATATGAACTTCTTAACACTACATGTTTGTTTTCGCAAAATTTCAAATTCTCTACAACCCGCTATTATTGTACTTGATGCGCAAAACTGTTTTAATCGAGTTTTGAACAACCAACCGAACATAACACAAATCCATCAAACATTTGGACGGAAAATTGAAAACTCTTCCAGCGGGACATAAACACTTACCGACACAGCCCCTTATTACGCACACTGGAGGACTCGTCGTCATGCATCTGTCAATATTTTACCCGGTTGGTTTGAGTGTTATCACCCTTCAGCAACACAAAAAAAGGGAATTTATCACAGCTTACACATCTCAGCTTTCTTGTTGAGGGTGATTATGGTGATGCTAGAAGTAGAAACCGACGGTCGATTCTACAAAGGAAACCAATTTAGGGGCTAATTTGAGTCAAATATTAACTTGACTTTATGATTTTTATTAAATGATGTTTTATCTAACATCTGCAATAATTCTAAAACGTTGTTATATGTTCCCTAAACATATCAAACTGAGTTCCTATGAGCACGCTTGCATACACAGATACACACTGGAAAGTCAATTGACGATAATACATGCGGAAGGACCATCGCTTTCAATCGTGGCAATGCTTCTCCGTTTACGACGCACACGCTCACTTCTACGTGACTCACGTGCAACGTAAGTACAGCAGCTAAAGTGACAGCACACCACACGTAAAGGATGCACCCGGTACACTACTGTCAAGGATAATAACTGCATACGAGCAAAAAGGGTAACGTACGGCCAAAGTGACTCCAGTGAGTTGCTCGCGATTTGCAATTTCGTGGAGCAACAATACGCCAGCAAATTGGGAACCAGTGTATGGGTGTGTGTGTGTGCAGGGGTTGAAACGGTGGCGCTTTGGAAGGTGCTGGTGATGGACCTGTTTAGTCAATACCGACAGCACTTTGCTTCACGTCGCTTCGCCCCTTTTTGCTACGGCTGTTTGTGGAAGCGAAATTGAATTTCGCGTTTCACCGAAACATAACCTCAAAGTGACGTTTCGTCACAGGAAACATTATCCACCACCACCAACCACGGTTGCACTGAAGGTGGCACCTACCGGGGAAGGTAGAAATCGCACCGAATTAATTTTCATTTCCGTGTGCAGCTTGTGGGGTGCCACTTCTTCATCAAATAACCAGGCCAAAAACCACTGACTTGGTGGTTCGTTTTCTAGCAGTCAATTTTTAAACTCACATTGCAAAACTTTTTTGCTGTTCCGGTGTGAAGGAACCGATGGTATGCAAAATGAAAAACGAGGAAAATATAAAATTCGCTCCCGTGCTGCACTCCGGTCAACGACACGTCATAAATTGAAGCGCTGGGAAGCTACCACGCTTTTCGGTGTCGCCTGTTTAGTTGTGTGTATTCCGGAGAATCCTTTAACTGGGATTACAAACAAAAAAACACAGAATCATCAAACTACCCCCAGAAGCCTGCTTTCAACGTGCGACGTTAGTTAGTGAAGCAGAAAAATAACATTCCTGATCGAACACTCGCTGTTGCACACGTTCACTGAACTCGGGCATTTTTTCGGGCAAACCAAAAACGTAAAAAAAACCTTAATCCAATTTCGGTCGAATGTTATTTATTCAAATTCAATTTACCATCAACGTGCCCGGGCCACCCAAGCTACCGGTGCGCATGTGCTGCGTTAAGTGAAAAGTGCTTGTGACCATGTTGTTTTGTGTTTGGGCCGTTGACTGTTGATATTTTCACACTTTCACAAACGAACCCCCCAGCCACGCTAAACGAAATTGACAGGCGTTGGTGGTGTTGAAAACTGGGGAAGCCAACACCAAACCCAAAAAAAAACAAGAAGCAGCAAAGTAACAATTTGTCGAAAAATCACGCCTAAAAGTAAACAAAACCCCGGCTGGCTGGGTGTGAAGTTGCCGTGCGGAATATTCTAAGCGCAAAAGTTAAAATGGTTCGGTTTTCCGGTGTTGCTACTTTTTTAAGATAGGTTGGTAAAAAGCAATTTCAATCTCGCCGGTGTCGCCGCTAAAAATCGTTTAGTGATTTTGACGAATGTTGTCGGAGCATGCAACCGACCTTCTCTAGCAGTAGTTCCTTCCAAAACGTCACAGCGAGCAAACAACCATTCGGATGTGTACTTTTGAATTTATGTATGTCGTTGAAGCTACTAGACATTCATATTTTACGCGCCGATTAAACCGATGTGACTAGCCAGGTTAATGGTGAAATCGTGCCAGGGTGTTGTCTCATTACTGGTTCGCTGTATGCATTGTCTGGTGATAATGATTAATTACGGTCGTACGGGTACGAGTTAGTGACCAATGTTTTACTTTGGTGGGAAATTTAATTACATTCCTGCATTCACCCAGCAATTCGTACCATCACACACATAGGACAATTAAAAATTACTACCAAATGAGCCTAGCAGCTCGGCATGTTTAATATCGATTGTCCATTTAGTGATTCCTTTGAACGGTTATGAAATCCATGGGTGTCCGGTGTGTGTGTGTGTCGCGGTCAATAGAGCGATCGATCGAGCCTGTCACGTCAAATTAGCATAATAGATACCGAAACAATTATAACAAATTATATTTCTCGGCTCGTAAGGGGCGGGAAGGCTAGCCAACAAAAGCAGGAAAAATAACATGGTAATTGACCCCTGTTATCAACCATAACGTGGCGCTTTTTTTCCTCTCTCTCTCGCTCTGTCTCTCTCGTCCTGATACCTCATTACGCTGTATGAAGGTGAATATGTGGACCTGACTGGTGCCGTGAGGATCCCCAGGACACCCCACAAATCCAATTAAACTAACGCAAATGCACTGCATGTACATGCTATGCACCTTCATTTATGCATAGGTAAGCGCGCCTGCACCAACGTTGCCTGGAAATCCTGGAACTTGAAAAAAAAAAAAGCCCCCACCCGAGTTGCTCATGCCGCTTCGACACGACTCCGCACCACTCGGACCACTTCACACACGTTTAGCAATCACGATTAAGCTAAAGTACAATTGAGTTTAATTTAATTTAAATTGAGCTTTGATTTAATTTCTGCTAACCATAGACCGTCGCCCCTTTTTGGAACGCAGACCCTAGGATGCAAAATCTAGTTGCATTGTATGCAAAAAAGCCATTATGAAAATTGAAAAAGTGCACGGTGGCAAAGCTAACAAACTAGATCCAGGAAATCGGGTCCGGACAGTCCCGACACAGTACATACATGTGCGGACTTTCTTTCAATTATTTCCAGCACCACCGACCATTGCACCGGCACTGCAATGAGCGGTTGATAGCGTTGCAATTAGCGAGGTTTTAGCGTTTTTATGTTTTCCCGATTCCTTGCGCCACTCGGGACACAACACCGCACCGTCTTTGTTTGTTTAGTACGCGTGTGGGAAACCCGCGTGCAGTTTTGATCACGATACACGGTTGTTATTGCGCTTTTATTGTGCTCCATTATCGACCGGGAGTACGCGAGAGTGCCGGAGCAAAAAAAGAAAAATCAAATGCATGCTGATCCGTAAAAGGGACACAGCAATTAAACGGTCATAAATAATCACATTCAAGCACGATCGAGCACGAATCGACGCAAACGGTTTGTGATGCAAGCGGCCTAGCACCCAGCTTTGACAGAACCAACTTTGACAGGTACGGTGTGTGGCACTGTGGCCGACCGTAAGCTGCAATTAAGTTGTCCCTTATCCATTCTCATTTTGCACTTTACCAAACAGCAACAAAAAATGGAGCTGACACAAAGTTTCACATTTCACCGTAGCGAAGGCCCGGGGAAATGCGTGCCAAATGGAGGGGAGTGAGGTTTTTTGGTGGTCACATGATAAAAAGCAATTCCCCTCGGCGTTTGGCGTACGCAGTAGTGCAGGAGCAGTGTCGACACTTTGCCTGGCGAACGACACTTTAGATAGCATCTTCAAATAGTTCACGTTAGTTGAAATAATTAAATTAATTAGTGTCGCTCGCCCTCCATTGCGTGACAGTCGGTGTGTAGGTACGGCGCTGTCCGGACTATTACGGTTGGAGAGATGAACACATACTTTCGACTTGCGTTATGTCTGTGTGACACGAGATTTGGTGTATATGTTTGTTCTTTGTACGGTGCATAGAAGGGGATCCGTTACATTACCGTATATCGGAAATTTTCCTTATTTTGTTGTACGACAACAATGAGACTTTTTTTATTCAGTAGGGACGGAGTCCATTTCTCCTACAAAGCATGAAAGGGAATCTTTAAGCAAATGTCCTGTTCCTAGCAGCAGGTCCTAGTTTATCTTGAGATGGCAACTTGGCCCGGGTATACTCGGACGTTTCGTAGCCAAGGATTCCGTAATCCATGTACGAAGTTCAGTCCGTCGCGATGTTCAGATCGATTGTATTTTATGTCTTTAGTGGGTTCGAAGCTTAGAATCGAAGTTTAGAGATCTATGTGTGGCCTCATTGTGACTTGAGTGTTTCGATCGTTGCAACAGTGTCTGTGCCATAAAGAAACCCTTACTCATACCATACTCATCCATTCATCCATCTTAAATCATACAAACAAAGTACAACACACATAAGAAGTAGACAAACCATAGGAGTTGAATGAAACTCAGCAAAAATCAAACTAAGCTCTGAGGTAGCCCTCGTGTGCATCTCCTAGCAGATCCAATAATGACAACTTTCCGATGTATTCAACTTCAACCAGCAAGACGAGTCGAACAGCCTTATACTTCACACAAGACCATAGAAGATTATCTATTTCATGGTATCTTAGGTCGCAGCTACATACTTTGGAGTTAACTTGTGGCCCTTGTAACCCAGTGAATGGGAGATGTGCGCCCTAGACAGGCTTTAATGCATCGAAAAACTTTAAAACCAGTCTTATTTGCGAGA
>KZ061579.1:424513-443053 GCA_002091835.1 Anopheles maculatus | reverse complement strand
TTAAGACTGTTTGATTTCGGTTACAGTAAAATATATGACAATGTCTGATGCGAACGGAACACAACTCGTGGGTACGCAGTGCAAAGGTATTCGCGAGACAAATCGTTTCTGGTGCGCGATACACTGTCCCAGTTCTAGTTTGGTGCTAGTTTTGTTTTTCCAAAGGGAAAATTGTTTGATTCCCTTGATGCCATCCCCTTACAGAACGCGGGAAGGGATGCATGTGTGTAAAAGGATAATAATAATAATAATATGTTTCGAAGCGGATATGGACTGCGATTTGAAATCGAAATTCCATCATGCTTGCTCCATACAACCACCGCGAGCGAGCATAACGAATGGTGGAATATAACTTTCCTGTGTCATTTTGTTTTATTACACGCTAGCGCTTTATGGGAGTTTAATACGCAAGAGGACACAAATCGATGCTAGATGCCGGTCCGTTTTGGGAGGGGTGGCCTTTGGGTCACATGATACAGCCATGTGCCATGTTATGAGGACCTGGGTCCTGACGATCACAACAGCTTAGTCGGGTCCCATATGCGAGCATGCGGCATGCGAACAGCGTGTGTGTGGATAGCGACTAATGGCACAGAAGAAGAAGAAAAAAAAGGACAAACCCAAAGCCGAAAACCATTTGCCGTGCTGAATGATTATTCATAAATCACGAAACAGTCGTGCAGAAGGAGAAACATACGTGCTTTAGGAACAGTTGATACCCTTTAAAATTCTTGTGTTTGTAGTACACAACTTGTATATGTTGTTATTATCCTTCAAACTTAATTCAACATGCGATATTAGAGACTTTTCTATGTAGTTCCAAGACCCCGCTTCCGAATTCGAGTGTATATTATAGCATATTCAAACCGAATGACTAATTTGTGTATAATTTGTATGAATGCGGCACTGAGTTACACAAAGAACTAACTTTAATAGAATTACCGCTTCGGTTGCCCTGCTGTGTGTAGGACTTGTTTTTACGACACCGATTAGAACGATTTCCTTACCATTTCTCCACGCGCACGGCCCTTCCTTTTTTCCTTCCTTGGCCCTCTCGTGGTGACTCCCTACCACGTACGCGAAATATGTTCGCTCCTAATCATTCGGTAATAAAAATCATTAAATTTAATTTTCTTGTTTATCAACCGTTCCGGCTCACGGCAAAGCACAAACCCCCGAGAACGTTGGACCCACAGCCAGCCACTTTCATCGAGATATGAAAAAGGTGGCGATGGTTGGTGGACCTAACGTATCAACCGAACGAACAGACTGGAGCAGTACGGTGGTAGTCCACGACATCATAACGCCCATGACCAGTGAGTTAACCACATCCACCACTGACCACCACGGGACACATGGTGATGGATGGATGTTGATTTCATTAGCAAACCGTTCATCAGCCTTAACCATACGTAAGGGTACGAACTGACGTGAAACAACGATGTCAAACTTTCGACCCAAAGTCCTCTGGTTCTGTTCCGAACTGGTAAGGATCTCGTGCGTGAAGGTGTAATAATAATAAAAAGCCACTCATTACACACTACTGCACGTAGATGGGGTAAAGTCGGCGAAAAAGAGAGACCCCGCAAATACTTTGCTTTCGATGTGTTTTGACTTTCCTTTCTGGGTTTTTCTTCCTTCCCCATTGGAGCTTCTATACGATTATGACTATTAGCATTATCTTTATGAATTTCCATATTAAATATGGGAATAAATTGAACGCACGACTGCTGTGTCCCAAACAGTCGTGCAGAAGGAGAAACATACGTGCTTTAGGAACAGTTGATACCCTTTAAAATTCTTGTGTTTGTAGTACACAACTTGTATATGTTGTTATTATCCTTCAAACTTAATTCAACATGCGTTATTAGAGACTTTTCTATGTAGTTCCAAGACCCCGCTTCCGAATTCGAGTGTATATTATAGCATATTCAAACCGAATGACTAATTTGTGTATAATTTGTATGAATGCGGCACTGAGTTACACAAAGAACTAACTTTAATAGAATTACCGCTTCGGTTGCCCTGCTGTGTGTAGGACTTGTTTTTACGACACCGATTAGAACGATTTCCTTACCATTTCTCCACGCGCACGGCCCTTCCTTTTTTCCTTCCTTGGCCCTCTCGTGGTGACTCCCTACCACGTACGCGAAATATGTTCGCTCCTAATCATTCGGTAATAAAAATCATTAAATTTAATTTTCTTGTTTATCAACCGTTCCGGCTCACGGCAAAGCACAAACCCCCGAGAACGTTGGACCCACAGCCAGCCACTTTCATCGAGATATGAAAAAGGTGGCGATGGTTGGTGGACCTAACGTATCAACCGAACGAACAGACTGGAGCAGTACGGTGGTAGTCCACGACATCATAACGCCCATGACCAGTGAGTTAACCACATCCACCACTGACCACCACGGGACACATGGTGATGGATGGATGTTGATTTCATTAGCAAACCGTTCATCAGCCTTAACCATACGTAAGGGTACGAACTGACGTGAAACAACGATGTCAAACTTTCGACCCAAAGTCCTCTGGTTCTGTTCCGAACTGGTAAGGATCTCGTGCGTGAAGGTGTAATAATAATAAAAAGCCACTCATTACACACTACTGCACGTAGATGGGGTAAAGTCGGCGAAAAAGAGAGACCCCGCAAATACTTTGCTTGCGATGTGTTGTGACTTTCCTTTCTGGGTTTTTCTTCCTTCCCCATTGGAGCTTCTATACGATTATGACTATTAGCATTATCTTTATGAATTTCCATATTAAATATGGGAATAAATTGAACGCACGACTGCTGTGTCCCATCAAGGACGTCCCCTTCCTAGGGTCGGGTGTTTTTGCTACTTCTATTTGTCACAAAACTCTCTACCAAATCGAACACAAAGTTATCCTTTTTTCGTCCCGGGCTTTAGGGTTCCATCCCCAACGAGGTACTATAAAGCTGCAAATAAATTTGATAGATTTATGCGTCCGCAAGCAGCGAACGGACGGCTCACGCACGCAACAACACGCACGCTCGATCGTTTTCAGGCTCATATGTGTACCGTACCGGGTCGAAGCTAAAGTACCAATTTATGAATTAGAATTACTGCCAACAACACACACACACAGTTGCGGCTTTGTTTCTTCGCCGGCACTGTCTCACTGCTGTCCCACTGTCAATGTCCATGAAGGGTAACAATAAATATTTTATCTGTATCGCTAGTTTTATTGCGCTCATACGCGAACACGGCACCGAACCGGTTTGCCAAATTTCGTGTATTGGAATTATTGTAATGTGCAGCATGTTTTATGAGGTTGACAAACGCAACCACGACCAGTTTGCTAACCTATTTTGGAACGATGTTGAAGAAGCACAAGTGGTCCCGTTTTGAGAATTGTTTTGATTTTTTTTAAGCAACTCTTTATTTCGAAAACAATACGAAGTTGTTGGTTAAAAAATGCTTCTCCAAATACCAATCAAAACACTTCCGGAAATTAACCTCGAACCTTTTCGTTTCTTAGCGTTATGATTTATGTTTCCGATTCTTTACAAATGAAATCCTTTCAATATTAATTTGCTCCTGCTTGCCGTAAAACACCGCCCTAGCAGAGAGTTCCGCGGGCGTGGCGACCCACGACATTATAATTCAATTAGGCCTACGGTTCTTTTGCTTAAGGTCGCACCGACTTGCCCTCCTGCTACCTTTGTCTCTAGTCTGGCGGCTTCAGAGAGCTTTATGCTTAGAACACGGGTCGACTCCTAGATCCTTGATTTCCTGGTAAACGCTCGGAGAATAGGTTAGAGTGGAGGCAAAAACGGAGTCGCTTAAACGTGATGGAATGAATTATCGAAGCGGATGGAAATTTTAGGTTATGGGATATTTTAATTCACGGCCAACAGCAGCAAACACGAACCGTACACAGTCTTTGAGTGAGGCCCGTTTGTTAAGGAAACGATTAGCGGTAGAGCTACTAAAGGAAATTACCAACGAAAATGATTTTTTTACCAAGTTTCGCTCTCTTTTTAAATGAAGTGTAAATTTCTCGCAATAAAGAATTAAACAAGGGGTTGTTGGATGGTTCGAAACCAAGGAACAAGGGACTGCTAGAACAATGTGAAGCCAATACAACTGGCCGCTGCTAATGAAGCGTTCTGATTGGATGCAGTTGAATCTCTGCAGCTCAACAGAGTGTCACCATCGTTGACTTTTGACATTTGAAGTGCACTCAATCATGGAGACCGTTTCGCATTCGTCGGATACAGCAATGCACCTGGCGAAGAAACTCTTCACAAACAGGCAGTTACGCTTCCCTGCATCGATTGTTTCGTCCTGTGGCCGTGTATAGCGAACGGGGGGGTTAAGTATTTAATCGACAAACAATGGGCCATCCCTCACCTAGCAGACCCCTAATTAAACAAACAAAAATCCGCAATTACCTACCAGTCTTCCAGGGATCGCCATTCGATCTCCCGTTCGGATTGCTTTGTGTGTGCGGATCCATCCTGTTTTTGTGTGCGTTTTGATTGTATGGTTTAGTTCTTCCCGGCTCTTTGCCATTCGCTTTCTACGACACCGCACAATCAGCGCCTACTTTGTACCGTGGTGATGGGTTGAAAAATGAATATAAAACAACACACCACGATGAAGACAACAATCGCGTAAACAAACACATCAATCACATCGCATCGACCGCATAGCCGCAACACAAAAACGAAGGAAATAAAGGGTTTAAACGTGAGGAACGGTGCGTGCTTTATGGTACGACGACGACGACGTCGCAAAACACAGCTGTCTGAAATTAAACCGAACGTTGAAGAAAAGAAAAGAAATCATCAGGCGGGATTCTTTAATCCTGTCCCACGATAATAAGACGCATTGGGGATGGAAGCAACGAAACAAAAAAAAGAAAACGACGAATTACAATTACACACACGCGCGCACACGCTCGGCGTACACAGCGACTAGAGCAGCGCAGTGAAGTTATGGATTTTAATTTCATTAGGCCCCCTGCCACCCCCTCGTGGGTTACCTGTTTTGTTTTGACCTCCGGAAAACGGAAATCGACCTACGCTCTCGCTCCCTGCCTCCTCGCCCAGCTTGGCCATTTGCGTCCCGTGACGTAATTTCGGGCCGTGGGTTCAGGCTTCCGTTTTCTATTCCCTCCGAGCTCGGGCTTCATCATTCGATTTAATCGCTCTGTGTGGTGCGAAATCATCAGCTTGCCCACACGTGGCAACGTTCGCTGCCAACCGTTAAGGCCGCCGAATTATCAGCTCCGTTTAACTCTCGGCTCCACCAGCTGTCGTTTCCGGTGGGGCCAGCGATGATTTAAATGGAACGCACGTGGAAGTGTTTGGTTTGATAATTGTTGCACTCTGCTGGAATCTGTTAGCTGATCGAGCGCAAGTTGGCCAGTGGATGATGGAAAAAAACGAGGGAAAGATTGCTTTACATTTGCTCAGAATGTTTCATCGTTATGTAGCAATGGGTATCTGGATTTTGATTTGTTTGGCAATATCATCAAAATCAAGGAAATATTAATAGAATATAAGGAATGCCCACAAGTAAGTATTACACGCTCTCTACACACATCGGCAAACCGAACCGTACCGCACCGCGTCGAGCTTTCCATCCAGCTGGGAAGCCCTATCGTCCTTTCGAGCCGTACCACCGAATGCTAATCGAAGCAACCTCAGAACAAATATTAATGCAATGATCAACGCGTATTGCAGGCGTTGTTCAATATTCGCAGATTTGCATTACGCGAAACAAAACATATTTTTATCGTTTCTTACGGACTAAAACTTTTAATATTATTTAATAATCGCATTCAAACATAAAAAACTCATATTTACTCAAAATTGACAATGCTTGGAATGTCACAAGATATTCTTAATTCGTGTAATCGTACGCTTGAAAGCGTATAGTGAGAACGACCTGTATGAAACAGCCATAATGACGTGCTGTTGTGCAAGAGCAAGACAACAAATAACAAACTACAAAAGCACCACGGGACGATAGGCCTCCACACAGATCGAGCTTGCATGGGTTGTAGGGCTGTCAAATTTTCATACAAAATCAAAACAAACAGGTGCGGTACGGCTCGGTTTGCCGATGTGTGTGGATGGCGTGTTACAGTAAGTTAGGTAATAGAATGCTAGAGACATTATGTTTTGCAACAAGAAAGGACAAATGTCTTATATGTAGGACAGACACTCCAGCAAATATATAACTACGAGTAGATCAAGTCAAGAAAGCCAGAAACGGCAGGTTAAGATCTCTTGAAGTTGCAGTGACAAAAAAAAATCTAGGAAAATCTAGGATTCAGCTTTTAAGTAGTAACGAATGTTTGGAGAAGGAACCTGTAAGAGATCTAGGAGGATAAACATAATATTGAGAATAAAAAAGAGAGTAAGAGAACAACTATTACCAGAATTCTTATTCTTCGGTATGACGTAGCGAATGAAATTTAGTTTTAAGATATTGTGGAGCACATTAAAATTCATCAACTTTACTGATCAGGCAAACAGTAGTCAGAAGATAGACATTACGTAATTTGGAGCGCATAATGACAGATTATTATAATGACTTACAGCGCAAAACTGGTCGATAGTATTTGTTTGTTTGTTCATTTGTTGAATATTCTTTAAATCTATTCTTACGAACGTTTAAGACAAACCCAAAGCGTTACAAGGAGTTTATTGATAAATTGGGTCCAGAAAGTGGACTTCGAGATGTTATAGCCAAAGAGTTCATTTCACGAACTAATGGATCGTTTTGAGTGTACGAAATAACGTGAGTTGCAATGTGCAGAGGAGACCGGAAATAAGACAAAGACTGGGGACGTTTAGGTTTATGGAGGATAGTAGTGATGTGAGAAGCGTACTTCTAGATTAACAACGCCTAGCATCCGGTAGTGTATGGCATAGGGTGGCCTAGGTACCTGGGGGTGTTGCAGAATTGTTCTAATTGACACTCGGTGAAACTAGTTAGCATCCATACCTCACAGATATTTTCATGTTTTTATGTAATCCAGCAGCAATGCAATAATGAACATAGAAAATCTAGCGTTAGAGAGGGATATCAGAGACTCGGATGTGAAAACTTTGGGTACCATGTTCTATTAGTCAATACAGAACCTGGGATACGCTGATGGCATAGACTTCATTGGTTTTTAGGCTCTCTTATATAGCAGGAGTTTACCAGAAGTATTGATATTGGTGATCGTACCTCCGAAGTCGTGCAAAACTTCACTTATCTGTGGCCAAAAGTCACCACCGATATCAACATAGATGCTGGGATACGCACAAGGGTACTTTGGACAATTTCTGTGGACTACAGACTTCTTACCCACTTAAAATACCTATCGTGACGGACGAAGCTAATGCAATGTGGGTGTATAAGTACCCGATACTCACATATGGCTCTGAGACATCGACTCTGTCTAAAACTGATGAAATCCTCTCAGCCGTCCTGTATGTGTTTAAGGACAATCTAGAAGCTGCTACAATGACAAGCACTGTGGGACGTACGATGATCTCACTGTTGTCCAGCGATTTAGACTAGCAAGGATCCGGTGAGATCGTAAAGTCTTCTTAGAGTGTCCTATTAACGCAACCGATAGGAATTGGTGGACATGGTGGGTTCAACCTGAAATATTAGACTGGTTGACGACGATGCTGGACCGTGAGCGTTGTCGCCTGATATCTAAGCAAATAAGTAAACGGATATTGTCACGAAGTGTATGCCTTATAACGGTATATAAGTCCTAAAATTTGCAAGTTAAATAGTAACAAATTATCAATTTTGATGTGGCGATCATTTCCATTTAAAATATGCTAAGGATTGATTTTATAGCAGTACAACCTTCTACTTTGCATGACAGGCATAGATGACATTTTTTTTATCGTCCATTCTAACGGCTTTCGATAATGTTAAGACTTCTCGTACAATACTCGTTCCGTATTAATGCATAAAAAAGCCAAAACAGCATATTATATTGCACGTGGATTAATTTAAACGCCCACTGCTCTCATTCATCCATCCCATCAATTAGCAACTATCAACATAAATGCTTTTTCTTCATCATTCTATTTAAACAAATTGAATAAATTAAGTTAACTCCAATCGAGCGATCGAACAGAACGGAGCACCCCGTACAGTGCCCGTTAATTTATTAAAACGCTCGTCCGCTAATGTTGGGGGGGGGCCCGAATGGCGGCACTGATATGCAAAATGAAGCACCTCAACTCAACTCGAAACCTCGCATCGGCATTGTTTTCGAGTCCTTATTACCTCATTAAAAATCAATTTGCCACTCAATTTACGTTCCCGATAGCGGGTTCCTATTCCTAGCCCGTCCCCGGTGTCAAATAGTTTTTTAATCAATCCCACCGCCACCACCACCATCGCCACCATCACCTGTCAGCACATTCTCCACCCGGGCACGTGCTGTGCAGTATGCACCGGTAGTTCATTTGATGTGTCCTTTCCGCAGGGGCGTCGCGGCGTAGCGCCAGGAAAAGCCACATCGAATCAAACGGTTTCCATTCCATTCCGGCTCGGTACACTTCGCTACGGATCCTTCACACCCTCCGTGTGTGTGTGTGTGTGTCTTGGCACGGCTTGCTCTGCCACCTTACACCGGACGGCACCCTTCGGCTTTTATACGCCAACTCCGGCCGGAACACCAAAGGATGACCGTTTCACCTCGTCCGACCGACCCTGTTTTGCGCATCAGCGAGTTCCGTTTTCCACTGTTTGTTTTCGTGTTCGAACGGGGATGAAATTGAAATTTATTTTCATCCCTCCGACGATTTCCAGATGGCCGTAAGAAATATGCTGCTGCTCGATAAAAATGAAAAGCACACGGCGTCGAACGAAGGAAACAAAATAGAGAGAGAGAGTGAGCGGGAGCAAAAAACGCATACTCCTATAGATTTTCCAACCATCCCGGAGGGTGTCAAAGTGTTGGAGGAAAATCGGTTTCTCTTTCTTTTTTTTTTTGTTCGCTTGTTGCCCTCGCTGGAGCGTGCACCTCCGCAGCGTGTGCGGATATCGCGGTGCGAAGAAGGTAAGGCGATCAAATGAACATCGCCATCAACCGTTCTTCTCGGATGGTTGGAGTTCAAAGTGGTTTTTAGGTGCTGCCGCCCTAAAGGGACGTGTGGTATTCGTTGCCACTGTCGCACGACCGCCAACCTTCCTGGGTCGGCGTGTGGAATCGAAGGAAGCGAAGTAAGGTGTTTGCTTTACGCGCGCGCGATACACGGCCCGGTTGGTAAACACCGGGTTGGAATGAGTTTTGTTTGGTACTTAGCAAATAATTTGACAATTATTAAACTCACCCTTTGCCTGCCGTAGGGTGGAATTTTGAGGAACTTTGTTTTGTGATTTCATGCGAAACCGATTGGATTCGAACGGCAAATAAGATGGTTGGACTTTCGTTCTGGAAGGATATATTAATATTCCTGTTAAATCATTTCTTTCTTCTGGGTATTTTTGTACTTTTGTGAATCTTTATGACATTTTCCATAAAAATCGTTAATTATCTTATTCGATGAATAAAGCAGTATTTTGTCCTCTTTTCCGTGAATATAAAAACGGGGCTGTATCATTGGTTCAGATCCCTCGAATCAGCCATAATTCCCATACCGAATGATGAGACGTCCCAGGTGACACTTTTGCCATTTTTTTTCCTCTCGGTTATGGGTTTGCCAATGATAAATTGAGTGTACAATTAATGTACACTGTGCGTAAAACCGATTTGACACGGTTCTAAGCAGCGTTTCGATAAAATGTATCCAAGCAAAAAGGGAATAAGAATAAAAATTTACACCTCAATTTGTGGTGTCTGATCATTACTAGGGAATGGGAACGAAGAAAAAACATCCCTAAAACATTTTTTTTTGTTCTCACCCTAAACACTGGCCGTCAGACACAGTTTGCCAAATTCCCAGCATTTCACAATAAACATCAATGTTGCAAATAAATTGCGGTCAACCAAGGTCGAGCGAATCGAATGATCATTTTGACACTGGTGATGATATGCCATTTTGTTTGTCTGGAACAGGACGCAATCTTTCTTTCCTTGTATTAATAATGTTTTCCTCAACTATAAATTGATCCTTCTGTCGGCAGAAAATCTCCCCAACACTCGCGGCAAACATAAAAGCCACCAGCTAGTGCACGATATGATAAAGATGATAGGATCAAAACGTGTACCGCTTTTCTTTCACCGCTGGACAGTCTCACGCGGGATCGTTCGGCAGCCAGCTGCCAGTCTCCATGTGCTAATTATTTAACCAAACGGAGCTCAAGACTGGCGGTCTCTCGCGGAACACTGTCCGCGCACAACCATCTCCAATTACGGTACCGATGCCGACACGAAACGGGCCCAACCACTGCTTCGGCTCAGATTGCAGCAACAGCACACGGGAACCACGGGATTCACGCGTTGCGTCGGCAAGGACTCACAAACGATGCGGCACATGCGTCAAGAGTTTAATTAGTTTAGCGCACTCGTCATTGAAATATGCTCTCTTTGTGTAAGTTTGTTAGAGCTCCTCATTTGCGGAGCGAAGGAAGGAAATGGGACAGAGAGAGAGAGAGAGAGCAAGGAAAGAATAGTTGAAGAGTCCTTCACGTTCAAGTGCACGCTTGGCAACAAAAGGAGTCGACAGGCTACCCGGGAAATCGGTAGCACCGGCTGATGGATAGAAGGCGCAACGCAATATTTGTTCTAGTTTTGTTTCGAGTTGAAGTACAGCGATTTATTGCCCATTCCAGGTGAATATTGCAATGATCGTTAGGCCCTACATCAAAATTTAATATCGACCAAATTAGTTGCTTTACCTTCGCTGCAGCAACACCAAAACATAGTTGTTCCCGCCATTCACCTTTCCATTCAATGTCATTCGACCGTAATTGCCTGAACATGAGAGATAAACAGCCTTCTTTTTTTGCCAGGAATAATCCTACCCGACTTTAAGGATCTTTATCGAAACCACTTTGTAACGTTCGCTTCACTACTCCGTTCCTTGAAACTTCGTTCAGGACATTCATGCAGCACAAGGGTCCTTGGATGAATATTAGGGGTTGCACAGTTACAACAAAAGCAACTACTTTGCCGTTGTTGTGGAAGCTTTTTGTTGTTGTTGTTTTTGTGTTGTTGCTTTTTTCTCCTAGTGTTGTATTGTTGTTAAATATCCTGCGTTACATGTCACCTTTACCATAATCACCATTATCTCACCTTTCCGATCACACTTCAAGAACTGCAGCGTCATTTGAGTAGTTTGGGCCAATTCGCCCTACGGATTGATGGTAAAGCAAACCATTACGGCGATAGGCATTAGTTACATGGTCCGGATGGGACATTTGTGATGGGAATGGGCATGTAAACACGCTGATGATGATACACTTGGGACTAACCATGATCGTGCCTTGCTTTGTGTGTGGTGCTTTTGCCTTTAATTGTGATTGTAGCACTGGTGAAGGGTGAATCGTGATCTCAATTAGGCACACATTAGGTGTATGTTTTCTCGATGATATTGATTCGCTTAAAGTAAGAGCTTACGATATTTGAATTATAACAAAATCATTACAAAACCGATAATTCGCAATCCTAATTAATGCTTTCAAATTTGTAAATATGATGAAGTGTTTGTTCTGCTAAATACTTCTTTTTCAACCCAGTTCCCAGTTTCCTGCAAGAAGACAATAAGAAGAAGCGTATCATTCCCACAGACACACACTCACGTACAATGCATACGCGTATCGTAAAACAACGAGACACCCTATTGTTTCCAGAGTGCGAAAGATCAAAACCGTACGATAACAATCAATATCACGGTATCCGGTTGTATAGGGCGGTTCCTCGAACGCCTTTCCCTGCCCGTTCTTAACATTTGCATTTGACAGCTTAATTTTAGTTCCTCACGTGTGAGACAGCCCGATTTTCCCAGGCTTTTTTCCATAATGCACCAGACCAGAAGTATTTATTAAACCAGTGATGTCAAACTTATTTTGGATTGCAGTGTTTAGGTGCTAGTTAGGTGTTGTTACCTTTTGTAAACTGAATGCGAAATATATCTAAATTCTTCAAAAAGATAGTTCAAATATCCTGCTCTATATTTTGCTTGATATTCCACGACTGATGGTGCGCTCAGCTGTTAATTGTCCTAATTAGATTTCAGCGTATTCTTGATCAAGCAATCGGAACGGATGATCGAGGCTTTCGGATTATTAGACTCGATGAGGCGCTTCTGTCAGCATCTGACGACTGTTTGTAAACAACAGGGATCATAGGCGCCGAATCGGATTCGGCGGTCCTCTACGTCGAGTAACGGCCTTATGCGAAGCAATCTCGGTGGGACGTATATGTTAAGCCCAGAGGGTAGCGTTGGGGAGTCGATCCTGCCATCCAAAAATCCCGCCAGAAATAATCTCTGGGCATTGCAGTTACGCTGGTTCAGCGACTCGATGCCTAGTACAGCACAGCAAGTGTCGTAGTCCATTTGGACCCTCCAGAAGCGCAAAGTGAATCGGGTGAATCTGCGTTGGACGGATTCCAATCGGGCCAGGGGACTAGCAGCAAAGGGCTACCATACAATGGGAGCATACTCCAGTACCGATCTAACCAAGGAGCAGTAGAGCATTTTGATGGAGACTGGGTCCGTAAGATCACGAGATAGTTGCTTTAGCAAGCTGATCAGTTGGTTGCCCTTAGTGACAATATGCTCAAGCTGGTCGTGGAAGCTCAACTTTTCGTCAAGGAGGACTCCTAAGTCCCTAACACAGCTTTTGCGATCAATAGACGAAGCGTTTAAGGTGTAGTCGTACACTAATGGGCACCGCTTTCTTGTAAACGTTATAATAGCACACTTCTCGATGCACAGGTCAAGATCATTCTTTGAACACCAGGACTGGAACGTACAAAGAGTGGCTTGAAGTAGGAGTTGTTCGGACCAATTGCTCAAAAGAAAGTTTTTGACAGATTTTATATAAAAGCTATCTCTCGTATGTGGGTTATTGCTTGCAAAGCTGAGACTAAACATAACCCCACAAGGAATAACCTAAACAAGGTTAATTCACAGTATCTCAGCGATAAACTGCGGTCACAAATTAAAATCTATCAAAAAGAGGCCTCGTTGCTCTGAAGTCGCGGAAATTTTGGGACTCTTTTCAGCTGCTTCAAAATCTAACCAGAAAACAAACGGTGCAGCTTACAATAGTTAAGTTTTAGCGCCTGGATCAATGGGATGGGATGTTGCTGTACAGACAGAGTTTAACTAGTCTCAGAATTTATAAAGTTTAAGTTCGTGAGAGGCCGAGTATTGATGTGGGACACGAATTCGGATCTCTTGTATATCTGGAACAACAAACCAGTGTCCTAAAATTTGTTCGCGATATTGTGTAGAATACTCTAGGCAGAACTATTCTTGTGAGCATTAGATAAGCGAATTCCTCCCAATGTTTCTTGCAAAGCACATCAAAGGAAGAGAAAAACTGGAAAATGTACTGCAAAGTTCTCACTAATCGTTTGTCTCAACATTCTTCGGCCATGTTTGACATGTCTGCATTAAACGGTCAACGAGAAATTCACTGCAGCGAAGGTCCCGTGCCCCTTGTTTGTCCCAGATTGTGTCCCAGACGGTTTTTGCTTCAATTATCGGCGCCGAAGTGTAGAAATCAAAAAGGTGATTCTTACGCATATTTACGTCACCCTTTTCGAGATGGGTCGCTTTCTAATGCCAACGCACACAGCGAACAGCTCACGGCGGCCCCCAAAAAAGCACCCTGCCATAAAAAAACAAAGCTTTCTTTTCTGAACCGTTCGGCCTGTGTCCTTTGCGCTTTGTGTCCACCAAAAGACGTTCAATGCGCACAGCATTTCCGGCGCTTTTGTTTTTGTGTGACACTATGGCTCCGACTATCGGGAACAGCACAAACCGTTCGACGCCTTGTGCGAAAATAAACTGCTTTTCCGATTTGTGTGTCCACCTAACACAATTGTGTGCGAGTTTTCCTTCCGAAACACTTTCTTGCGTACGTATCAGTCGACCAATTCAGGGAACAGGTTTGGCAAAGGTGGCAAAAATCAACAGCCGAAATTGCGGCAAGACACGGAACACGGTTCTCGGTGCTCGGTGTTAAAAGCGCTCACAAGAATCAGAAAGTTCCATTTTTCCGGGATGTTTCAAGCCGGTAGGAGTAAGATTTCGTCGGGACGTGCTAGCGTGGAAGAGGGTCACCCACCACGCGCCGGTGACATATTGAAGGAAACAAGTCCCCGGAGGCGATAAACGCCAGAAGCTATCGGAGCGTGTGCAATCATTCGTTTTTGGTGTGTGTTTTTTTTCTTGTTTGTTCCTCGTCGTCAGCTCCCTTCTTTGTTTATGTCCACCCTTCGTCCCGTTGCGGATGCATGGCCCTCGGGTCATGTTCAAATTGTGACACCGTCCCGGGAGTTGGCAGGCCACGTGGCAAGTGTTTAATTAACCCTCTAATAACTGTTTATGACTCCCGTGTGTGTGCACAAAGGACTTGCTTTGGTCAACGTTTCGTGTTTCGGAGGTGTGTGTGTGTGTGTGTGTGTGTGTGTGTGTGTGTGTTTAATCTATGTGGGTGAGCATTTAAAGCCAAAGCTAATGCCAAGAGACCAACTCAGGCATAGGGAGCCTGGACTAATTTAATAGCTGCTGACATGCTCCCATGGTTAACAAGACCTCCTTCTGGTGACTTTAGGCGTTTGTGCTTTGGATTGGGCTGACCTCGAAACAACCTCCCGTGGGACTTTTGCCGCTGATTACCCGCCGAACCCGAATCGATCGTTTGCACAGGAAGACAACGGCTAATGTGGTATATCTCGCCCAATGGTGGAAGATGTCGCCATTGCAGTGGTTCTTTGTTGAGCACAAAATTGCTTTTAATTTCCGCTGTCCATTGTAGCCGTATTGTAAGGCATTCAGAGAGAGAGCTCTCTCTATCTCTCTCTCTCTCTCTCGTTCTTTCCCTCCGTTGGTTGTATCCTGTGATCGAGGGGAAGGTGTGAGAACCACTAGCCCCAGGGCATGCGCGATGTTCGATTATCTCGGTCTCGGATGTTGAGCCGCCCGGTCGGTGTCGGATATCGCGTCCTTCTCCTCTGTCTCGCCGCACGGATGACAAAACCACCGCTGAGAAACGATGGGTACCGCCAATATTGACGTCGGCGTAAACGTTGCGACATGCGTTCCCTGCGGGCATTGGGTCTGGCCTCTTTCTTACGGGAAAAACGGTACAACCAACCGACAAATCGTGAGCGACAAACAGCTTGTCGATGTCAAACGAAGGACACGCGCTACCGTTCAGTGTCCTTTTGAAGTGGCGTCAAGCGGCGAGCGGCGAAAATGAGACAGGACAAGGCAACGTTATAATTTGGCCTGTTACAACCAGCAGTATATAGCTCGGCGTGATGGACGGACCGTATACTGGGGCGGTACAGTGAATGGAATATGGTTGATGGAAACGCTGATTAGGACAGTGATTGGATCAAGAGCATCAGGATGGATGGATGGCACGAATCGAGACATGGGAAAACACAGTTTCATACACACACGCTCAAGCCGGGAAATTGGTTGTAAGCGAAATATTAATTTGTTGTATTTTTTTACATTTCTTTACGCACAGAGAATGTTTGTTTTGATGTGACATCTTAATTTGATTGAATTACGGTACGATTTTGTAGGGTGAAGTGTAATCTGTTTATCAAGCGTTTGATTATCAATCATAGGTTCTAGTATTACGGGTATAAGAGATTCCTTATTGATGTAGATTTAGTTGAACACAAATTATTATAGTATCAAATTTCTTTTTTATTCTTAAGAAAGATTTAATTAAAAAGCATGTCTGTTCCACGGTTCGCCATTTTCCAATAAACAACAAGATCTGCAAATGAAAATCTCTGACGAAAAACGAGTGCATTCCCACAACGGGAAACGCGAATTTCCCAATTTCGCCGAAACCTGAGCACAGGTGTCCAGTCACAATCGATTCTTGCACACTGGAGTTCCTCGATTGTTCACTCTACACCCGGGATGACTATATGCACTCGATCGATGCACAAAACGTCAATCGAAGGCCCGAAACAAAAAACCCGAATATAACCCGAAAATTGATACCGAAAAGAGAGCGAGCACGGATAGACAAGGCGGAAACGATATTGGAAAGCTGACCGAACCCTGGTTTCTGAGCTGATTGGTTCCTGGGAGCTCTGGGAGAAAAAAATGCTATGTCCTCCCAGCCAAAAAAAAAACAACACAATAAAAATTGAAACTGACCGAAACCCCGAACGCGTAATGGACTGAGTGAAAGATGAAATGAAACACGTTTCCTATGCGTGTCCCCAATGCCTGTGGGCTAAGTTTGGTCCTGTTTTCTCCCTTTTTTCGCCACCATCGGTCCATCCGTACTGGTGTCTAAAATGGAAAACCCCCCCATCCGGCACGCCATGTATGGCTGATGGATGGCAAATGAATTTTTGGTTCCAAGCGGTTCCATGAATGTTGACAAAAATGGACACGCTTGATGCAATAAACATCAAACGGTGAAGGTACACCGGAACACAGGGGAAAACACATTTTTCAGACATGGAGTTTTTCTTTCACTCAAGGGGGATTTTTTTGTTTTGTTGGAACGGTCAAGTGTTCGTCCGTACGCAAAGAAGTCATTTTTTGCACTCGTCTAGAAAAAATCAAATGTGTGGCCGTACTAAATGAAATGAGTTTGCTCTTGCTCGAGGGATGTGTGTGTGTGTTTTTGTCCACATTCGAATGCGACGCAAGAAATATGCCACACGCATGCAGAAAACCAATCGAACGCAGACCAACAGAACACAACCGTCCATAATTGAAACTATGGCATGAAATAACCATTTTAATTGAATCTACCGATGTTGAAGGCTACACAGTTTGGCGAACCGTTTGTCTGCATCTCACAATAGAATGCTCGTGCTCGTGGTCGTATTTCCTCGGTGGTTTTTGGCCTGGATCACCAACACAGTTCGGATTGCTGTCCCGTGCTGCAATCGAATATTTTGATAATCTAATCGCAAGTGTTCCAAACACACGGGCTTGTTGAAATGATTTGTAGTTTAAAATTGATTTTAAACCCCACGACGGTCGTGAAAGCTCGAAATCGTTTACCGAAGAAATTATTTAGTTTGCCAGCAAACGCGCAGAGGTTTGTGGCGCGGACGTCCCTCATTCCTGACGTCCCTCGTTTTGTTACCAAAGTCCCAGCGCAACACACAGCTCACAGGTAGGGTATGTAAATGAGTTGGAATAGTTTTCTCTCGTTGCTGTCGAATCCCTTCACACAAACGCACCGTCACAACAAAAACAACATCCTCTCGCTCCATCCCGGGTGCTCTCGTTCCACGTGTACCGGGTGGTTATTGTTTTGCAATTTTCGGCTCGCTTTTTTCTAGCCGGCGTTTTCGCTTGAGCACAGGAGAGTTCTACGCAACTCTACGAAGCATTTTGGTCCGTAAAATGAATCGAAATACATTTCAATCCGCAACCGGTACCGACAAAAAGCGGATCCAATTTGAAGAGTCAGTTTAGCTTAGGTCCAGATTTGTGTCCGTGTGTCTGTGTGTTTGGGGGCCCGAAACGGGATAGTTTGATTTGTGGAGATTTTCTACTAGGAATCCCACCGAGACCCACCGTTTCCCCTCGGGGTGTCTGGGCACGGGGTGTCTGTGGATGTTTGTGTGCGCCTCCCTCCCAAACGGGGGGAAAACATTCGAAGCGAAACTATTATGCAAATGTAATTAAAACTTTTCGATCAGTATTTACACAGAATTTTAATTAAACTAAATCACAGAACCCAAACGATAGCGTCGGGTGATTTTGCGGGACGGTTTGGGCAAGGTTGGAGAGCACGGCCAGTTGATAGTTGACAGCAATCAGTACTCCAATCACACCGAGAGACCCCTCCACTATCCAAATAACTTACGGTGGGTGTCGTTTCAGAATTTAATTTGGCTCCGTCGCTTTCGGCGGAGATTTTGCTGTAGGTTTGTGTGCGATTGGAATTATTGTGTGGTTACCGGAATGATTTGGAGGTTCATTTTGAGTGTTAATGGGGTTTGTAACGTCTTTTTGTACCGACTTTTGTTTACCGAAAAACTTAAGCAAGTTGATTTGTTTGCTCTGGTACGGTATGGAAGTCGAATAGAGGGAAATAAACGGTTAAAATCGATTCAAATTGTTTTGCCGCCTGTGCGTAGGCAATCCGCATCACACGAATTATGGATTTTTGGGTTCATATCGGTTTTCGGTTTAAGAAATAAGTCGTTGAGCGTTCTTCGTGTTGTATTCTATATATAAAATTAAATTTACGAATAAAGTAAAAAGAAATATCATCCGCACAAGAAACGTCTTACCGTAAAGAGCACAAAACAAAAATCGCAAACTTCCCCACCGAAACCATAACATGCAAATCTTGCCAGAAGAAGTGAAGCCAATTTTCTTTCCTGCTGGTGACAGCAATCAGTACTCCAATCCCC
>KZ061579.1:417420-424491 GCA_002091835.1 Anopheles maculatus | reverse complement strand
AAAACTGTCACCAGCAGACGAGCGACGAATCGTGAGTCGAATCGCAACATGACGCCAAGCGTTCGGTCGTGGCAAACTTGGCATTCATTCAAACCCCATTTCCTTGCCCCGAAACGGTTCTTTGTGTGAAACCTGTGTACCTGGGCCGAAGATTTAGCTTATTATTTGGAATTGTTAACTTAACACAATCCAGCCGTAAGCTGTTAGTAGCACTTAATGATACGTTCTGACTGTCACAACGTGTCACACCGTACGCCACTGATTCGGTACAGCTGCCTCCGAAGTGTAGCTGCCCATCGCCGAACACTTCAGCAAACCCCGGCCGGGCTAGTAGTGCGTCGCAAATTGCTAGTAGATTAATTGATTGGATTAGCCAAGCAATTAGATGCCACAAAGCGCTAATGAGGCGGCACAACGACGGCCCGACAATCCACATTCCCGACCGATCGAAGGTAATTAGCGTGGCCTCGGTTCCGGATGACCCAACACGGATGACGGCGGTGACACGGCGTCGCGTACACATTTCTGGAACGCAGCGCCAGCACCTTCCGGCCGATGACCTAATTGACGGATTCCTTTTCCCAGTTCGACGGTACAAAGCTTACGCCGCGGTGGGAAAAACCTCTCCGAGCCGAGAAACCAATTACTTAGCGCACTAATTAGGATGCTTTCGGATGCCGGCAAAACAGACAGACAGACAACTGCGGCGAATGGAGGCGCCCAATCGCTGCCGATGTACTGTGCCGGAAAATCGCTCCTTCTCGCTACGGAGAAAGCTGCTCGGGAAAGCGTCAAGCGGCGGTTCGCGGATGAAGCGAATTTGAATGGTTAAATTAATTATTTAATTCACGGAATTAATTTAGTTTTAATTTGCATTGCTGAACGGCTGAACAACGTCGATGAAGAAGTTACTGTCGCATGGTTACGGCGCGATCCGTCGTCTATCGCGTGCTAACTGCAGCATGGATGCTGGTCTGTTTCCGGTGATATTTTTTTTTTCTATTTTCTTGCTGCGAATTCACAAAGAAAATGGCGAACTAATTGCATTTTTTTTTGTTGCGCTGGTTAAGGCAAGAGTTAAGGTTGGAAGTTGTCGCCAACTTAATTTTGTTTGGTAATGACTTTTCCTACCTTTAGGTGGTACGAGTTTTACTAAAGCAAAGTGTGATGTGTGCCGTGTGTTGTGGCGTTTTAAATATCCGATTTTTTAATTAAAAATTATTAAACCGTAAACTCAATCATCTCTTCTATCTCACACTAAAACATCTTCAATCGCGAGTGTTTTCCTTTTGTGTGACAACTTATAAGGCGATATTCTCGTCCCCTCTTTTTTTTTTAATGAGCGCCATTTTATCCGGTCCTTGCTCTACTCTGGTGACAGTATTATCCACTACTTACGGGTAAAGAAATCATGCAATTAACCATTCTTTGCGCTTTTCATAATCTTCCCGGCGTTTGGTGCCAGGCACTCGTGACAGGCATCGTTACGAAAGCGCTTTCGAAAGCAACTTACCGACTAGCTTTTCCAAAGGACTTTTCCTATCCTACCACCACCCCCACCCGCTCGGGAAAATGTAATTAAACGCTCATAAATGGAAAATAATTTCATTAATTTTCCCACCATACTAACGTGCTTTCGCGCTTTCTTCTCCTTCTGCTTCTCGTTGCAGGTTTGGTTTCAAAATCGACGAGCAAAATGGCGCCGCCAGGAAAAGTCGGAAAGCCTGAGGCTAGGGTTGTCCCACTTCTCGCAGCTTCCACACCGGCTGTCCTGCAACGGGGGCAATCTTCCGGTCGATCCGTGGCTTTCGCCACCGCTACTATCGGCACTACCAGGTAACTATCCAACGGCAATTCAGTGTGCCATTCGTGCGATTGGGGAGGTTGTCTTAATGAGTCGGGAAGACTTGTGACAGGACGGAGATGGTTTCAGAGTTTTTCGTTTTTCAAAGTTTTATTATTTTCAAGCTAGTTAACGATATTTTTATGAGGAAAGTAGGGGTTGTTTCATTACAAATTATCTTTTTTAATAACTATTTTTAAGTATCAAAATTATCTTTATTTAACTTGAGTTTTAGCAATACGCCACTTTTAGTATAATTTTAAGACACACCAAATCAACAGCAATGTTTTAAAAATAATTCATTCTTACGGGTTTTCGGCGTTTTGTAGGGTTCCTGTCACATCCGCAAGGCGTCTATCCGAGCTACTTGACGCCTCCGCTTAGCCTCAACCCGTCCAACCTCGGCATGACGAACCTGGGTCTGGGCCACCCGAACGGCCCCCAAAACCTACGCATCTCCCCGCAAAGTATGGCCGCCATGTCGCCCCAGATGACGGCCGGCAACATGCGTCTTTCGCCACCGCACGTGAACGGTTCGCTCGGCGGTCCTCAGAATCTTTCGATGCCCCATCAACCGGGTCCGGGTCCGCATGGTCCACAACCTCCAACGCCACGCCATTCACCGCTCGACGGACCGATGGGAAGTTTGGCCGGATCGCAACCTCCACCGCTACCACCTACCGCCGGCTCAACGCCCATCACCATACCGATTAGCTCGCCCCAAAACCTTTCCCTAACTCCGCCCGGACTACGGTCACCACCACCCGGTGCAACGACGGCCTCCTCCCAGGCCCATCTGCAATCGCTCAGCCCAAACTCACCGTCGCCGACCGGATTAAAGCTAGCCAAGCTGGCACCGATCGATCCCGGCTCGGAAAGCGATACACCCGCAACGGCCGACACGTCTAAAGCGGCACCAACGACGCTGGCATCAACTACGTCGTCTGCGGCACTCAATATGACCGTTAACCATCACCATTCGTCGGATATGCGCACCAACTCGATCGCGACACTGCGAATCAAGGCGAAGGAGCATCTGGAAAACTTAAGCAAAGGCATGACCACGATGGTGTAATACATGGCTTCACCTACCAATGATGTGTGTTCCTGTACATAGTTTAAGGGAGAGTAAAGAAAAGAGCGAGCGTAATTTAATACATCTTGTCCACAGCTCATATCGTCTAAGCTAGGTTAACGTAGGCAAACGCAAGAAAAAAGCAGTACACTAACATGTGATCAGGAGCAGGTGTGTTTTGTTGCTAAATAGATGTAATTAAAGTCGCGAAGAACTTAATCTTAAATGCATGTCCCAAACGGCAGAAATAAAAACAAAAACCCTTGTAAATTAAGTTCCACCCAACGGTCACAAAATAACATACACAGCAAGCATCAAGAGGCAGATCTTAAGGGATAAATAAGCTAATTGTAAATACGTTTACTTTGTAAGCAGATCAGACGCAATCGGATTTGGCCGTACGAATAAAACCGCATCTCCCCCAGTAGGCTTAATTTAATGTAGACACAATTGTATGAACACGCTCACCAAGCAGGCAATGTGACGTCACAAGCGTCAAAACACGTTCCCGGGTGGGCAAAAGACTGCAGACTGCTTTGGACTGCTTTCGGATAAAACAAAGCAAAGTAAGCGAAAAATAAACGACACAATAACGGAAGCAATTGTTTGGTTTTTAAAATCAGCGCCACCATTTCAACAAAAAAGAGGGAAGAAAATAAAGCATTTGTTTCGAAAAAAAGTTTGACCGTTTTTTGTTGTTGTTGTGTAAGTTCGTTTCCTCGGCACTTCATGTCATACGCTCGTTTCCAGCTGAGTTGTAAGTAAACTAATTGCACCGAATCTTGACATGTACGCTGCCCTCCACACCCTAACAGTACCTGTCCGATATGTTGGTGAAATCGGTTTGATTAGTTTGGTGGAATCTCTTCTTTGCGGTTCATCGTGAGGAGCAACTCACAGCCTCACTTGAAGCAGCATCATGATGGATTTGAATACGGTATCGATCGGTACATGAGTAAACAATCATTACCATTTTATTGCTTTAATCATTTCGTTCAGTTCTTGTTTTGTTCGAGTGTTCCGTAACGTTATTAAAGACAGCTAGGGGAACGATGGAAAGAATATAATTCGTTTTATATTTCTTGTGAATGAAACAGAGGGATGATACATAAAACAATATTAATACATTTAAAGGAAAGTACTTAACCTTAAAAATAGAAAGCAGTTTAGCAAATCGCAACAAAATAATTGCTCATATATCCTGACAGTCTTCACAAACATTAGTGAGCTGTCTTTAACTTGATTTGATATTCGAATCTTGATTCTAATTCTAATGTGTTGCAAAACGCAGTATAGCATTGCGTTATTAAACTTTTTAGCAATCAAAATGCAACAGAATTGCAACAGAAAACTGATGACAAATTCTGCGGCTGCATCGCTTAAGCCTCTAGCTATTGTGAAACTTTCATCCAGGGGTCATAGTATTCGTCTAACAGATAAAAATTATCCTCGAAAAGATAAAGAATGTTTTATAAAATTCGCTGTCGATGTAAAAATCACTCAGAATAAGCAGCTGACGGCATTTGTACATCTAAACTTGTTGATGATAAGCGTCAATCAAAGAAACTTATAACTGACCTCAGCATTTATCGGAATCAATACATCAAGCAATGCTTTACACTTGAAAGGTTAAACTGCGTTAATTCTTAAACAACATAATATTTTTCGAGAATAAGAAGTGTATTTTAAAATGAAGAGAATCTTCTTCTTCTTCTTCTTCTTTCTTGACCTAACGACCTCTTAGTTCATGGCTGCCATTTTTGGCTTACTAGACTTATTGTTACCGCATAGTTGTATAGTCAATCCTCACTATGGGGGAGAATCTATTACGAATATCAAATTATGCGAAAATCTCAAGAGGTTGGTTCTGGGTTAACTGCGTTCCTTGGCTTCATTTTGTCCATCAAGAAGGTCTGGATAGTACGTCTTGCGTATAACAAGAGACAAGCTAGGAAGGGATTCGGTACACAGTCCTTATACTGTTAATGTGAAGCACGCAGTGAAAGAAAAACGCCAGTATTACTGGACCATCAGCCTGTCCTGAAAAACTCCCTTACCAGGGGAAAATGGCGAAAGAAACTTGCGTTACGTAATTTATGGACGACCCCTTAAGCATTTGTTAGTACGTATACTTGGTAAATTAATCATATTCGCATTTCGATCCGTCCAACAACTTATACGGGCACTTTGGGGATATCTATCTGCTACTACATCAGGTGCAATTTATTTATTTATTTAATTACATATTAAAACAAATTATTACAACAAGCATATAACACTAAAATCGTCCAAATGAGTAACGGTAAGATTTTATTCAGTCTAAAGCGGTGGCTAGACTAAAGTTGAGGCAAGCGCGATCTATTTTTTTTTATGAGCGAACTGTCAAATTTCGCGCTCCTGATTTCGCGCTCCGATCCTGCATTGCAGGAAAAATGAAGCGTTCGCGCATTGATCGCGCTTGCCTCAACTTTAGTCTAGCCACCGCTTAAGGCCTTCATTTTTTCAATTATATCCTCACCGTTTTAAACAATTCGCTCCACTGCTTAAATTGTTACTTGGGTAACCGAAACAACTGCTCGAATGGCTGCTCGTCGAATTTAGAACTTTCGGCGATGTTTTTACGGGAGAAAACATCGCTAAAGTTGTAATTCAAATGCAGAACAAAAACTTAACGTACAAACTTCATTTCAGTTATTGCGTTTGCTATGTTTAACTAATGTAAAACAATAAATATTTCAATTAATGGATGTTTAATCCATGAACTTAACAATTCTTTGTCTCTTTTTTACCCATTTTTATTCTTATTGTATCACAGTCTTATTTCTATACTGTTTTTATTCACCTGCAGCTAATCATACAATCTGATCTGGGACGGTCTTATGGTAAAATGGTATCGAGATCGATCTTTCACACGGTAAGATCGAGTATCAAATCCCTTCACTGTACCGCTAAACGTTATATCAAGTCAAGGAAGCTATAAAATGCAGAAAAATAACTCTCGCCATTGTAAGTATCAAAGAAAAAGGAAGAATGTCAATTTACTAAACACCATTACTATTAAAACACCTAGCTACGCATTACTATATTAAATTAAGGTGATTAAAAATATAGATCATAGCGCCTTTATAAGGGCATTAATAAGATTTTCAATTTTATTAACAATTTTAAGGACACGTTTAAGGATTTTATTTTTAACCATTTTTTATAAATCAATTTGTACTATTAGTTAATAATTATTATTGCAAAATTTTGAGCAAAAAAAGTTACGACTGTAAAAAACACAAAAAACAACACTATAGCAACAGGTTGTATGTACATTTTGAAGAAATGTGCCAAGCTCAGTTGTAGTTGCCTTTTTGAATTTCATTTCTTCTATATATAAATCACGCTGGGAAAGAAAATAAACTGAATCCCTAATTTTACACACAAAGCTAGTTGTTTGTTCGTGTTTTTTTGTTTTTTTTTTTATTTCCTTCGGGACAACCAGACCATGGTAACTTGGTTGTTTAGTTGCTATTCTAAAGATAGATGTTAACGAAATTATACTACAATTATGTTTTATGAGTCTTTTTTGCATTGTAATCGATTTACAGTTTTAATACTTTATCGAAATCATCTTTTACATCGAACAACGGTGAATTACGTGCGATTCGTTTTAATCTAAACGCATTCCACCACGTTTAGTCATCTGGATTATTGAACCTCGTAACCCCGCGCATCTCCACTCGGCATCACGAGAGCGTCATCAGACGTCACAAATTCGCTGGCAGCATTTCCATCGTCCATGACCATTTATGGTGTTGGTTCGTCATGAATGTATGAAGATCGGCTCTGTTCGCCTGCATGCATAACGCAGCTATTCCTAGAGACGATCGGATCTCTCGATCTGACTTTTTTCTTTCCGATGCTCACTCTCCAAAACAACGGCCAATGCAAAAGTAGCAACAACAGCAAAAAAAAAACCTCGTTCGAAACGGCAGCTGCCATCCACATTGCTGCTTCGACACTTCGAACACAGTTCCAAACCTCTGCGTACCGGCCTATGCGGCAGAGTTCACGCGACGTCGTAGGGTAGATTTCTAAAATAGCTTCACTCACCCGAGGAAAGTTGGGAAAAAACAAATTCTAGACGACACAAGACACGAGCGAGCGA
>KZ061579.1:377420-412420 GCA_002091835.1 Anopheles maculatus | reverse complement strand
ATATGTTTTACACAGAATTGATTGATTAATCTAATTAATGAAGCAACAAAAACATAGCTTTACGGGAAAACTAGAAATTATTAATTATGAAATAGAGTGCACGAAAGCGTCCGCCATGGCGCCGAAAATAATCGTTCAAAACTTTGCCCTGCTAGCATTAGGGTCAAATGTGTGTAAGTCACCCGTGCAGCGAATCCTTCACCCATTTTCTCTATACATCGGCTTTCCCCGATCTCTGCTCTACCCTACACTCGTATTGTCGCATGAAAAATGGCAAACCGTTTCCTCGGACCAACAAAAAAGTGCTACCATTTATCAGTCCACCTTCGCACCCGCACCGGACAAGTATGTTGGTGCCGATCTTCGGTGGAAAATTTAGGCCACCATTACGTTGCGCTTAGAGAAACAACACGAGCAACGTGCAGGCTGTCCACCGAGGCATAATTTCGTGCTGTGTCGTCTAGGTTGGAATTATGCGCACCAAAAATCACCAACAAACGGCTCACGGGAGAGCAAACGGAAAAAATGAACGCAAATGAAAACAAACTTTACGCACCGTGTCTTACGTCAGCCCATGCGTTTGTATGCGTACCATGGCATACGCGGGCACCATCTTTGGAGTGGTGCGTTCGTGACTGACGAAGAATAGCACCCAGATCCAAAATTCTACCAGCACCATGTTCGCATGTTTGGGAATTGGGAAAGTCCCCTCGGCCAACATACTCGCGCCGGCCGGGCCCGTGCTGTTATGAACTAAAATTAGAAACACGCGCGAAGATCGCACATATTATGATCGCACACACCAATTCGGAATTCCAACGTCCGACGTCGCAAAGTCGAAGTAAGGGACCCCGATTCCAGGCACTAATGGGCTGGATGTGGCGATGTTCTTGTTTTCTGGTGCCGGCGAATCATGTGCTTGTAGTAGTGTTGGTGGTGGTTGATGGTGGAAATAAACGAATGACTACATCCGGTCACGGCGAGACAGCAATCTGGAGGCCAAATATTCTTCCACCGAATTTTGATGCTAGAACTTTGCGATAGTTTTCGATTTAAAATATTTGATAGAAGTATAGTGAAATTGAGATTGAAAGAGAAGAATCAATGGTTCTCCAAGAAGTTTGAACAAAATCGTTGTGATCAATACCTTTTTCATTTCATGATATTGACCCGGTCTATATCTTCGTATTGGCAACTGAGGTGTATAGATAGACGTCTTCATGTATGATCGCCAATAAATCCTCAGCAACTATTTAACAACATCAAATAGATTAGTCCAATAAGCTGCTTATATCAAAATATAATTAATTCCTCTCATTACACAAACAAAGCTGTCTCCCAACAATGTAGCGATGAATAGTATGCACGTGGCCGTAGCTAAATGTCCACCACCAAAGAACTTTCTCCTCCCGATCATTGAAAACCAACCCGCTGTTACTAAGACTGATACCATGCCGTCCCATTTTCCTCATCGGTGCAATTTTCTACCACAACAGCTCTAGGATGATCATCGTTCTGGTCGGTAAGATCAGATTAAGGTGGACCATTTTCGCCGGCACCTTAAATTATGCCACCCCGTCAAATCCACTGCCAGAACGCTTACCAAACTGACAAACTGCACTTAATCTTCGCGACCGAAAGCGACGGGGATGACCGGTACGACGGACGCAGCAGGATAATAAATAAACACATGTTAATTAGCGTACTTATCTTGTGTATGTATATCACATAGCGGGCTCGCAACCCGGGCGGCCAGATTGTACACGGCCAACCGTTGCTTGACAGCCGCGTTGATGTTGACGATAAATCAAAATGGGTGTAGCGCGGTGGTAAGGGACACACCCCAACTCGGACTCGAGTACTTTTCGGTGGACCGAAATTGGCGTCTCGTTTTATCACCACCGTGATCATCTTCATCCTCGAACGCCATCCCTTCTGGTATGCATACGACCTAAGACAATGATCTTCACAGCTCGCAGAACGCTTGCGTTCTAGGGGACCTTCTGCCTTTTCGACGCGTGCCTCGGTGACAATTAAGACTGTCAATTAAAATTGCTTACATCAAGCCAGGAGATTAAGAGCGAAGTTTATGCCTTTCGGTTTGCTCTACTGAATGAATTCGGATACTCCCTTCGGGTGTGCATGCACTGCCCGGTCTAGTCTGGCCGATGGGGACCGGTGGTAGTTAATTTAGACATTTCATCGATGCCATCGTATCTGTTTGCAGCGTTGACTGGCGGTGGTTTATCACTATCGAAATCACTCGAGACGGTTGGTAAGGGCAAAGACAAGCGTAGCGCCACAGATCGTGTTGACGGTGGGAAATTAATGTCATTTAAATGAGCTGGTTGTTTAAGTACACTTTAATTATGTCAAACATGCGGTTAGTGGATAGTAGTAATCTTATAATCAATTGTGATGTCTCTAATGATAAACAAAAGATTGACTTGACTTGAATAGCTGCTCGTTGTTGAAGTTAAGGCGTAACAACTAAAGGTTTAATATTTGAACTTTAAGATCGAGTAGGGAGTAGGGCGCTCATTGTGTTAAACAGGGTTGAGTTAATGATTTTGAGTTTATTGTTTTTGTTTAAAAGCTTATTCCCAGGATTATTCTCAACATCAACATATTAATTAAAAAAATCGCTCAGAGTTTATTTTCGGTGAGTTCGTAACACAGTTCGGGACTAATAACAGTTGGCTATTGTGACACAATGATTTCGATCGGATTCGGACCAATATCTATAAGACTCTGGTATTTTTGAAGAAGGTAAAGCCTATAAGCCGAAGCCAATTTTAAGCGATCGACGCATTCAACAGAATCTGTGACTCACAATCGATAAAAAGGGCTGGCAGTGATCGGCTAGATTTTTAGTACGAGGTGTCTTCCAAAAATTGCTACCCTAAGTGCCACAAACAGACCGACGAATTGAAGCCCGTTTTGGTGTCAGAAAGGATATAAAAAGCAACATCGGATATAAAATTGATGTCAGTCTTTAAATTTCAAGTACATAAAAGCGAAGGTCGTTGCATACGATTGGCAAAGGATGAAGGATGATGGTGCACTGAGCATACTAATGCATACTAAACCGAAATTCAATCGTCATCTAATAAAAGTAAATACAAGTTTCTGCAACGCACTGACTCCATGACGAATCGATCAATTTTAGGCAGAACATGACAGACATAAACAATCGTGCAAAACGGATTCTAGAGATCTTATTTATAGTCACCAAGGAGTTTCGTGGTCCCACGTGTATAAACACTTATTTTTGATCAATAGTCCGGGCATGTGGGGTATATATTAGTACTGTTTAGATCTGGAGTCGACGTTTTGAAGTAGTTGAGTAAAATCAACGCGATTCCACTCGCTCTGAACTAGACGAACGAATATGTTTGGGAATCGTGTCTCTTTAGAGTAGATTAAATTTAATTGGCGTACCTAATCTGCTCTGTGCTGTGAATTTTGTTTGCCCGGTCCGTATGATCGCATGATCAGTTTCGGTCAGAGGGATCCGATACCCATATGACAGCCGTCTTTAGTCAGGAATACTCACTTCTCAGGCCACGTCCTATGAGCGTTTGGGTGTGCATGTGTCTATTTGACGAACCGCTTGTTGGTGTAATATCCTGTAAGTCTATAAATATTTAGTCCGTTGTGACAACAACTATGTCCGATGTACAGATGTACAGAAAGGGTCAACCAGTACTCTGTAAGTGCTTATGGAGCACAAGCAGTTCCTAGAGGTTGAAGGAGGTATCCTTTAATATTCTTTGTGTATTTCGGAACTTTTTCATTCCCACAACCAAAAAATTAGAGGGTGTTGGTCTTCAATAACTGGCTTCCTTGACTCAATATACCTGTAGTTATATATTCAGTCTTGCATACGGATCCGGAGAGGATTTCATAAGGTCCGTTTTGGATTGCAACTATGCTACTGGGAGGCACCATCTTTCCAGAACTAGCACCTAGTTACTTTACCTATTTGTGTTTAACTTTATAGAAATTACAACATCCAACATCTCGACTCGACATTCTCTCACCAAGAATTAAACTGATTTGAATATTTTTCTTGTAAAGTGGAGTCGTAGATCTGTTAAAAGCAATGAATAGACCTAAATAGTGATAAAAAACCTATAATTGGATATTTTTGTTAATATTCTCTTATTTAAGCGTTAAATAAAATAAATTAATTCGCTGGGAGCAAATGGGAGAAATGTTTAAAGTACTGCTGCTATTATAAAACCAATAATTAATAAAGTGTTGTTGCTTTATGGCATGTGATGAATGTACAGGACGCACATTCAATTTATCACCCCGCCCATCGTAAGCATTAAAAATTCCATCACCTATCTGCACGCCTAGTGCGAGATAAAATAAATTTTATTTTCCACCTTCCCTTGCCTACATTGCTGGGAAACGATCATTCACTCAGCACACCTCCACGCCAGCGCTTCCCAGGCATGCTAAGGTTCGGTCGGAACCTGGCTCAAACCATCATCGGCAGGTAAGAATTATTCACCACCTGAGGCGGAAAATCGTGTCGCTACGGTGGTGGAAAAACTGTTCGTTTTCAAACTCGTTCGCTACCTAATTTGTAGCTCGTTTGGCGTACGAATGCAGTCCACCGGCATCGACCGTCCTGGCAATCCTTCCACCTCCACACACACGCACACACACACGCGCGCACACTGCTGCCAAAACGAATCAGCTCGTAAAGATGATCATGCTGACGGCTCGAGAGATGCGGTCCCGATGATGCGCACCAGAGATGAGATGTATTTTTAGCGGTCTGCTAGTTAGAACCGGACGCCCTTACCGGAGTAGCGTCCCTCACTGCCAACGATCGGTACGGTTCGATTTGGTCCAATTTCGGATCGCTCCCCCGCAACGCGTTCCTCGGTACGTGTGGGGTGATGAAGAACGGTGTGCCTACCATACCTCCAGGTCGCACCGTCGCACGCCAAGAAAAAAAAGGAACTCTGCTCACATAAAACAAACCAGGAAAAGTGAAAGTGTGAGCTCGGTGCGAATTTTCTGAATCTTAATTTTATAACCAGCGAAGAAGCGAGATAGAAGGATGTGTCTCCAAATGCGATCTTTTAAAGTGGTTCCTCCATACGCCTACCGGAACTGCGCGAGCAAAATAGTCTATCACGCATTATTTTTCTCTCGTTGGAGTTCAACGGAGAAACGATATTACCTCACCAGGGCGCATCACGGAACGAGGGCAAAGTTTGCGCTTTCCACGGCCGGTGGCGCATTTTTCATGGTTTCGGTGAGTTATGGGGCCGCGTGCGCGCCTGCGTCCGTCTTTATTAGAATGCTTTTATATGATCTTCTATCTACCGTATGTCCAGCATGCTTTGCCATTGGTATACAATTTTTGAACATGTATCTTACTGCCCATCAGCTATCCAACATGCCGTTTTTGAAACGATTTATTCCATGTATAGTGCAACACTAGCCAACAATTTATTATTGTAAAAATCTGTAAAATTATATTGACATTATCATATCGAGCACATGTCGCATTCGTGTCTGGTGTAAATGAATAGAGTTGACTATGGAAAGATGGAACTTCTTCTTGGCTTAACGACCTACCAGATTATGCACCGTTACTTGTCAGGCGTGCCGTCACTTCTCAATCCAATATACCGGCCGTTCTGGGGGATGCATAACTCAAATTACAATTCTCATAACATTACCAGCCCACCAGAGCCTGGTGAGTCTAATTCGCTGCGCTGATGCTATCACAGAGGATTCTGAAACAGAGAATAAACCACTGACCAGATCTTCACCATACGGCAAATCGTGGACAAGTTATACTTCTAGCATTTCTTAATTGATTTCAAAACGGCATATGACAGCATAGCCAGGGTTAAACTAAACGACGCGTTTTGCTTATTTCTAATCCCGTTCAAATTTACCAAGGGTTGTAAGAATGACAATGATCAACATTACATATCAGGTTCAGGTGGATGGGAAACTCTCAGGAACCTTTGCTACCACCAAGGGCCTCCGCCAAGGAAAAGGACTTGCTTTTCTCTTTTTCAATTTGGTGCTAGAGAGGCCGTCATAGACGGATCTTCGGATCTTCTAAAACTTCGAAACCGGTTATACTATAGCTTGACTAAACTCTTCCACTCAAAATACAATCTTCTCAGTACTCACTTATGCCTCTGATACATGGATTCTGTCCAACACGTTAGTCCAACGAACCCCCCTTAGCCGCGTTTGAGAGGAAAATGATTAGAAGAATGTTAGGCCATCTTTGTGTGGAAGGACACGACTATAAGTTGTACTTTGATCTCACCAATCGTGCAGTGAACTAGACTCGTCAGGATCCGACGGAGTTCGAATGGGAAAAGTCGATCTTGTAGTATCTCGGAGAAAAACTTGTAGCCGGTATTCAATACCCCTGTAATTCCCCTGTAATTAATGTACTCTAGCTTATTCCGATTATTTCTAGCTTGATCCGATCGCTGTTGGAGTATGCCTGTATAGTGTGGTGGCCAACATCATCGAGTGCTTTGGCGCGACTCGAATCGATCCAACGTAGGGCCACTCGATTCGCACTTCGCGCATGGGTTCATCCTATTGCTTACGAAACTAGGTGCTTACTTCTCGGGCTACCCTCACTCGGCGACCGTTTAAAAAAGGCCAGATTAACCTTCATCACTGGACTCCTTAATGGCTTAATCGATTGCCCAACGCTCCTGTCGTCGGTATCACTGTATGTCCCTGCCAGGGCGCTCCGATCCCGCGCATTACTGGCAATCACGGAACCCCGAACTACCTTTGGTTCTCGTAATCCCCTGGTTCAGATGTTCCGATCGCTCAATGCAGCCAGCGAGGAGTTTGAGCCCGGTTTGTCAGCGGCGGATATCCTCCAAGAGCGAGCTATGAGAACGAGGCGGTCGGAGTAAATAATTGTAATCTGTTAACGATATTAAGTGGGCTACCTGAAAGTCCGTTAATAAATAATATATTAAACATTAAACATTAAACATTCCCCTTTTTGTACATGGAATAGATGATACTTTATACTTTCTTTCGATAGTACATTATCTTGATCGATCTTGGTGTCTACATCTGAACAAAAGATAAATTTACTGCATGCACCAAAGATTCCGCAACAAAGTTATCATCATAACTAGCAAGGGATAGCAAGGGACAACTTTGTCAGACGGTTCCACGGTGCAGATAGCGATATACACTTTCATTGCTCCATTACCTCAACATTTTTTTTATTTATTTATCTATCCGATCGCCACGGTATGAACCCATCCTTAGCCACATGCCACACTGTACACAGCTCAGCCAATAAATTGATCAATTGAACTAATTGATCGTGGCAAAAGTATTTGCAGAGAGTACAGCTTTTGTGTGCAATCGTCATGCAATTGCAGTTACCGATTAGTACCGCATCCGCATCCGACCGCGATTGTTACAAGTGTTGTGAAAAATGTTACTGGCCATTGCTTTGTTTGTCTGTCTAGCTGCAAGTGAGATACGGTCGATTCTGATGAAATTCTTAACCATTTGTAACACGTTGCATTACATTTTCTACAGCTCCCACCGTTACTAGTGACGCTACGTTTCAACAGTATGTGGAGCTAATGTTTCAATTCGATTCGGTTTTCGAAACTCTGTGCCTTGTGCAAACGAATGACTCCGTACAGGCCCGACGCATGGTTGAAGCCAATCAAGATCTGCAAACCTGTGTCAATCTGCATCATGATCCGCAAAATTTCACCAACGCGTTGGATTCATTGACCGTGGAAAATCGGAAAGATTTCATCAGCTAGTACGTGCACGATGCTATCCCGAGTGGTTGTGTGTAAGCCGTTAATTTTTATACTTTTCACTCACTCCGTAGTAACTGCGATCAATTTGAGGAAATTAAAAAGTGTTACCATCCCTTCACGCGCCAGCTGGAGATATGCTTTACCGAGCGGGATGTTTCAATGATTAAAACGCTGATCATGCTAGAGGAAGAGTTTGCGTACATATGTGAACAGGATGGTGCTAATGTGCAAACGGTGGCACGGTCAAACTATTCGTACTGCGCTGGTAATTTACAAGAGTTGTTGCAGAATTGTTCCATGCTGGAATGGGCCGAACTGAGAAGTAAAACCATCGATACTATGACGGAAAGAGATTGCAGGTAAGCTGCATATGAAGCGTTTGCCAACAAACACCGAGTTTCATATCTTTTCTCATTGTTTTAGCATTTTCCAAGGGCTAGCAACATGCTTCCAGCACAACATTACAAAATGTGGAGCACCTTTGTTCGCGCAACTGTTTAACATACGATACCGAGCCATTGTGAAGCAGACATATTGTAATAAAAGCACACCTAACTCAAAAGCATAGCGGTAAAAGTAGAGTTGAAACAGCAGTAAGGCTTAATTTCACATTCCGTATTATTCATTTCTGGTAAATAGTTATATGAAAGCCTAAATGTACATTTTATTTCGTAGCTTTTTAACTACCTTAACTCCTTCACATCAGTTCTGTCACGCAAAGAGATTTCAAACGAAAACTACAACCCAATCGTATATACTAAATCATTTCAATGCAAATAAAATAGGAACTTCCTCAACTTAACAGCGTACAGTCACTGATTTCCTCCTCTTTTGTACATCGCGGAACATAACTCCACATGAGCTCATAGTAATTTTTGCATTCCGTCGCAGTTATTAGCGAAGGTACACACGCTACAGCCGATAACATTTCATCTTCATTTTGAGGATTCGCTCGTCTAACTATACCTTTAAAGTTTTCAAACAGATATTCAACAGGATTCAAATATGAAGCGTTCGCCGGCAAAAACATGGCTGTGCATTTATAGTAGCCAACAATATCTGCCAGCTTTGTGTAGCGATAGTGAGCATCGCTTCCAATAATCATTACCGATTCGTCAATCTTTTGCTCCCTGAGCTTGTCTTTCACATCGTTCACAAATTCTCTCACACAATTTTTACTTATATACGTGCGGCGTATGAGGTAGTTGAGCAAACCGGATTCGTTCATAGCACAAATGATGTAAATAGTGGTCTGCCTAATGTATGGTTTCGTTTGTGCTCGAAACTTTACGCTAAATGCTCCAAAATCTAGAAACACGATTCCTTGCTCTGAAACGCGTTGTGGAAGGCTAGAAAATTCCGTTACATACTGATTGATCTGCTCAAGGGTGGTACTCGTGTTTAAATTCTTCGGGGAAATTTTAACGCGATTAAAAAAGTAATGAAATCCATTTAATGCAAGCGCTATCGTATTTGTGCTTACACGTATCCCGTAAGTGGTCCAAACTTTTTCAACGAGCTGCGCTAAGGACACGTTACAATCGTCGTTTATCCACAACTGGACACTCAAACCAACGTCGAGCGGTAGATCGGTTTTTTTAAAGCGCAATTTTCCATCCAACGTTACTTCGCCCGTTTGCTTGTACCGATAAACAATTCTTTCTACCAAAAGCTTCGGTATCTGTAGAGTTTCGCTAATCTCGTTCAGCGTAAAGCCACTTTCATATTTTGCAATTATATGTTCTCGTTGCTCATTGGATATCAATGGGTTCCGAGGAGGTTTGGCGGTGGATGTCGGTTTGCTATGTATATCCTTTCTTGCTCTTATCTTGTTGGGAATCTGTTGAAGCTCTTGACGCACTTTGCTGTAGGTGGGCATAATTTTGGCCCTTTTGGCATCAACGGGTTTCTTGATGTCCAGTTCTTTCTTCCCTTCAGTTCTGTTGTTTGAACTAAAGCGCTTGTTTAGCTGGGACGGTTTGGGAAGAGGACCCAAGGCATTTCGCTTTGTTGTGGCTAAAATTGATAAGAGAGTATGCAAAGAAAAATTTATAATTATATTCGTTTAACGACACTGAACATTCAGGCGCTTAAAATAATGCTCTTCTGCAATCTACAATGTTTAACCGTACCTGTCTTACTTTCATCGTCTTTGCTGCAACTCGGTGGTGTGATTCGGAAAGGTTCAATGTCTATACTCGGGAAACTATTTGTGTCTCTTGAATCATCCAAGAAATGCTTGTCCTCCTTTTGTTCCGGTTCACCGCTTTGTGGGACATTTGCAACACTTTGAAGAGAAGGCTTAAAGTAAAAAGAAATATATTAATCTCAAACGCAAATTACTTGTAGCCATATTTTTTGGAACACTTACCAGAAATGCAAGCCTTTCTTTACCATTGGGAACATTGAAACTCATTGTTCAGCTTAGTATCAATGTTCAGGAAAATTCACTTAATCCGGATAAGCACAGCTTTTGAAAATTTGGGGCAGCATTCGAATTCGATTACTGGTATTAACACGTATTGATTAGCGATGTATCACCCAGCGATTGGCGTAGTTTGCTTATGTGCAATCCTTGGAAAGCAATCATTTGTTTGTTTACAATTCAGAAAACTGTCACCTATACTTTAACCCCGGATAATCGGAACGGACCAATTTCGTAGGTTTCAAACTACATTTTATGAAAGTGATTTTCTCTTATCTTTATCACATATTAAAAGCGTATCATGGTTAGTTAGTTGAACCTCTAATTTCGAAATAGTAAATGAAACATCCGTACAATTGTACCATTCGAAAGCGTCGCATTTTGGTTGGCGGTGTTTGGCCCGGTGAAAAATCTTACAGGATTCTCCGACTCGTTTACATTCTACGAGCTGTCATGTAGCGTCCATCAATGTTTACCAAAATCAGTTGTTTACGGAACCGGGAATAGAAGGATTTCTTTTGCCTAGAAAGGTTTCTTCTAAAGCAAAACACGTAGCAAAGGTTTGTTCAAATACACTGGAGCGTATGTTGCCTATGTATATCAGCTTGTTCATGCTTTAGTTGTGTAAAGAAATCGCCAGCGGGGACATTTACAAACGTTTCTCAATACCGATGCCGAAAATGGATCGTCAGCTACAAAAAAGTGGTGTCGCTTCGAAGCACAAGCCCGAACAGGTGAGAAACAACCAAATCGGCATTTTACAATTGATAAAACTATATTCCATATAAACCTTTCTGTACTTGATTCACCAGCAAGACGAACCGGAAGAACTCGAATACGATAGCGAGGACGTAATGATTGAGTTTATCAAGGTGGAATGTGGCAGGAATCCTGAAGCAGATCCGTTTATTACCAACGTGGAAGAACAAGATGATCAATTGTTGAATGACAACGATTTTCCAGAAGAGAATGTACGCACAAAACGACAGAAATTTTCTAGTAAGCGTAAGCTGAACAATGGAATTACAGATCGCCGAGGACGTGCAGGTATGTGGATTATTTTTTACACAAAATACCGGATGAATACCACACAGTAAATCGTGTATCCTGAGTTCAATGGTTTTGAGACATAACTCCGCTTTTGCCCAAAATTCTTACAGCACCATCAGCGAGAGGCCAAGTAATGCCGTCGTCATCATTAAAATCAAAATCAATAGCACCAGAAACAGCAGGCACCTTCACCGAAGCAGTAACTTCCGACAAGTCACTCTCTAGCTTATTTTCAAGGACAAAACAGATGCTCACCCAACTAGAAACTAGCTTGGTGGAAATCAATGGAAAGTTAGACATCATTGGTGATCAATTCGAATCCTTTTTGCACCACATACCACAGCCACCCCAAAAGAAACGCACCTTTATAGACATCGGTTTTAAAGCAATCGATAGTCTAGAGCAGTTGGAAGCGTTTAACGAACAACTTGCACAACCGGACTACGAGGAGAAGATTGTGCAGTGGCTAGAGGGCTACATAACCGAGGGCAGAAGTGAAAACCGGATGGCCGAGGCGATGGATGTATTATTTACGAGAAAATTTCCAGCCCATTGCAGCTGGACGGGCATTGGTAAGGGTATGCCGAAGATAGCGATGATGCAAATGACAAATGTCACAAGACTGTTCCAACGCATAGGCACGACACCGACCGTAACCGTTAACCACAAACGAGTGGCAATCTTTTTCATGAAAAAGCTTAAAAATGCGTATAAGCGAGCACAAACGAAAGGCTTTCGGAGAACTCTATCTCCAACATCCTCTCAGTAGAACTGTTAGATCTTACCAAATGGTTGACGAAATTGTTCACATGAAAAGCGTGAATCACACCGGAATTAAAGCCCAATGGACTGCTTTGGACAAACAATCTTCGCTAGTGATCGAAGGGTCCTTTCGCCTGCAGGATGGTTAGATTTACAATAAAATGTTTAACCACTAAAAATTGTTCAAAGAGACATGTATATTTCGAACACTCAATTTGCACTTCTAATAGATCAAGCTTTCTGCATCTTCACATCACAATCCAACGCCTAATCGCTCTCCTTTTCCTCTTCCTCATCATTTGGGTTGTTACGTGGTGTAACGTGTTCGCCATCTTTTCCTGCGTTTGGAAATTTGTTTAGCTCATGCAAACAATTCAAAAGGACGCCTTCAATTTCATTAAAATCACTCGCCCGCTTTCTGGACAAGACCGAACTCAGATGACTGAGCAATCCGCTGTACGGGGAAGTCTCTGTTTGCGCTATTTTGTCCGTTATTTGTGACAAGTTTTGAAACGTTCGTACAATTAAAGGATCTATTTCAGATACAGAAAACGGAGATCGAAAGGGTGGAATTGCTCTTGTCGCAGACGGTGACGATGATGAGTATGGAATTATGCGCATTACTTTTGGTGGGCTGTTCGATGCGGTGCTAGTGCTCGGTCGCTTGGTTTCGCGGCTTACAAAACTCTTTACTAACACCTTCTGCCTTTTTGCTGATTCGGGTCTACGTAATACCCGTTTTGACTCATTCTGTTGTACTGCTATCGGTTTGGGCGTTGGTTGATTTGCTTGATTTGGGGCTGGTTTTGGTTTCTAAAATTGGAATTAGAAAAATTATACCTAAATTGAAATAGTTGTACTAGCGAAACGAAATATTCTACTGCCCTTGACGATGCGGATTACATACCGAAAAATTAAGATAGTCGGGACCTTTTCCTTTTAGCAGAAAAAGCATAGGATTAAACCCAAACCATGTCGGTGGTATTATTTCTGAAAAAAAAAACACACACACACACACACACACACACACAATTTATACTTTCATTGTTTTGTACCCCAACGAATCAACGAATTTACTTACCCATTTTGGAGGCCGATTGAAGTTTCAATCTGTGCATGTTATTTCGAAATTGTGCTCTAAGCATTTTCCATTTTTCTCTTACAGTCTCAGGTTGACATTGCATTAGCGTTCCAATCCTGCTCCATTCCGCCATCATTGCCACATTATTTTTGTAATTAATGCACGTTGCATCCCACAACACGGGCGAGCGTTTCACATGATTGATGAGCTGTAATGCTAAATCCTGTGAATCTATTTCTTCCGTAGATGGACGGATTTTGGGTAGTTCTTCGGCAAAAACACTCTCCTTTATCGCGATTGGTTTCATGATTGCAGGGTTCTCCTGAAACGTGTAAAAGCAATCGTACTTAAGTGGAACCTCGTGAGGTCTTTTGGACTGCTATTGCTAGCTTCCTGTGACTTAGCTTTACCCGTAGCTGGATAGTCAGTCCTGCGTACGGGGAGGCGCGATCCGGACGGGATTCGAACCTCGGTCCTGCCGTGAGGAGACCGGCGCCGCTATCGTTTAACATATTTAATAGAACATACAACTCACCGTTTCCGTAGCAACGAAGTCGTCGGAAGATTCTTTTAAAAATTGCATTGCATCAAATGCAAACCACCTTGGTTGATAGACTTCGCGAGCTGTTGAAATGAAATTGTTCGTTAGTTTGACCGCATGTTTTTTTATATTGACAAATATAAATATAAAACAAATCTTACGAAATCCTTTCGCTTTCTTTTGTTTCATGACTATATAGTTTTTACGGAACTGTGATCGCATCAATGTCCATTTATCTCTCAGATGTTCTGTAGGAATTTCAAACTGTTGCGCTAGTGTGTCCCATGCTTGCTGGATAATGAATGGGTGCCTATAACCAGGTGTATCTTTTTTCCACAGTACTGGCATCTTTCGTACAGCGCTTATAAAATTGAGAGTAAAAACTTCTTTTGCCTTAACCTGAAACGAGGAAAGAAAAAAGGAAAGCCAAACCTCAACCATCTTAGTATCAAACATCCCGCAACAATATAATGCTAATAAGGCGAATAACAGGTCCTGCAAAACATTTAATTCGAAAATACCTACCGATTCATCCTTTTCGCACACAGTAGCATTTCGTTCAATGTCGTCTTCGAGGCCGTTGTTCGCTTCTGAAATGAATATATATGAGCAAAGTATTAATCGTTCTTTCGCTACATCGATACCGGTAGAGATGCTAGCTGGTTGGTAATAGGAGACGGATAAGGATAAATTTGTTTTCGCCTACCACTTATGAGGTGATTTCCAAGATTTCCGATTTCATCATCGTTCATCTGTGCTTCTGCTTCTAAATTGAGTTCCAGCTTGATAAACTCAAACTCTTTTTTTTCTCCGCTTTCGAGTGATTCCTAGTTTTATGAGTAAAGATTCTGAGTGGTGTTGAATGTAAAAAAGAAAAAAAAAAATGGAATAGCGCACACATTACCACTTACCTCCAAACCATGCATTGTATTGGACTCATCATCACAATCCATAGAGTTTTCATCCATGATTAATGAAAAATACTAAACTTAAGCTTTATGATTGTTCTATATAAATTTTTACGAATGGTTTTATGTCTAGCGTTGATTTTTTAAGGTGTTTCACTGAAAACAAAACGCTGTGATACAAATCGGCGTTATTGTTTACGATTTTGCGTAAACATTCCGAATCTGTGTTGACAGCGAGTTTGCCAAATGACAGTTTAGAAATTGACAACTCCGTTTGCCATCAATAATAAATATGTTTTTCACTGGGTAATAGTTTTGGCGCCAAAAAGGTTCAAATTGGAACAATTGCAACCATAAAAATAACTGTTAGTTTCTTTCTAAACATAGATATTTCAATTTACACTTACAAGAAGCAAAACGATCAGTAGTATTAATAAATGAATGATATTTGTAGTGTACCGGCTTAAAACGGCTAAAAATTTTATTCAAATTTGATTGTACATATACTATTTTTGAATCGTCAATTTGTGACTTTGTTATGAAAAAGGGATTGGCTTTTTTATACTTTAGTTGATTGATCGATTTGAAGACGAGGTTGATTACATGCATTGTTTTCAAAACGGTTAATTGAAACGGAAACAGGTTGTATTCCCGTACGCAGGATTGACTATCCAGCTACGGCTAAAACTAAATCACAGAAAGCTAGAAATAGCAAGCCAAGACCTTACGAGGTTGTAGTGCCAAAGAAAAAGAAGAAGGTTGTATTAAAAATGTTAAATAAACAATGTTTCTTTCATAATTCATAACATGCTTATGCTTAATAGATCGTACTGAGCTATGGTACATCATGCGGCAGTACGGTTTCCCTGCGAAGCTGGTACGGCTGTTGAGGGCTACAATGGACGGTGTGCAGTGCAAGGTGAGAGTGTCGAACATGCTGTCGGATTCGTTCGAATCTCACAGGGGACTGAGGCAAGGTGACGGACTCTCCTGCTTGCTGTTCAACATCGCTCTGGAAGGTGTCATGCGAAGCGCGGGCTTCGATACCCGGGGCACGATTTTCACCCGGTCTCTCCAATTCCTTGGCTTCGCGGATGACATCGACATCATCGGGCGAACATCTGCGGCGGTGTGCGAAGCGTACACCCGACTGAAACGCGAGGCCGATAGGATTGGATTGAGGATCAATGCGACGAAGACAAAGTACCTGCTTGCCGGAGGCTCTGACCGTGATAGAGCACGACTCGGAAGCAGAGTGTTAGTTGACGGCGACGATTTCGAGGTAGTAGAGGAGTTTTGCTATCTTGGCACGATCGTAACTTCGGATAACAACGTAAGCAGCGAAATCCGAAGGCGCATTGTTCAGGGGAATCGTGCCTACTACGGACTCCACAAACTCCTGAGATCCAGAAGACTCCAACAACGCACGAAATGCGCCATATATCGCACACTGATATGGCCGGTAGTCCTCTACGGGCACGAGTCCTGGACTATGCTGGCGGAGGACGCCAATGCACTCGCCATTTTCGAACGGCGGGGGCTACGGACTATCTTTGGCGGTGTGTGCGAGCAGGGCGTGTGGAGAAGGAGAATGAACTACGAGCTAGCTGAGCTGTTTGGCGATGCAGACATCCTGACGGTTGTCAAAGCCGGAAGGATACGCTAGTTGGGGCACGTGATGAGGATGCCGGACTCATGCCCTGCCAGGAAGGTGCTCGTCAGCGACCCGTTCGGCACGAGGCGCAGAGGAGCACAGCGTGCTCGTTGGCTGGATCAAGTGGAGTCTGACCTGAGGGATATCGGATGCAGCCGGTCAAGGAATGCAGCCATGGACCGAGTTTCCTGGAAACGAATTGGACGCCAGGCCCTGTCTACTAGACGTGCTCCGTAGGAGCAGGCCAGCAAAGAAGAAGAAGAACATGCTTAATCAATATTCAATTAACAAAATCATCTTTTAATCGCTTTTCTTGTTGCAGCCAAAGCGACTTTGAAACACTGCATGGATTCAAGTAACGACTATACCGTGTAAGCCGTTCATAGACCAGACTATTCAGCTATGAATAAGTTCATGTATAAGCAGCTAACCTTAAGAAGATGCGAATCGAGACAGAAAAACTCTATTCACATTAATAGCAAAATTTACTATAAAAATGACTTTATTTTCCTTTTAATTTCCCCTTTTCCTAATCTGTAATCTATATCGAAAATTAATTCATGTGGTATTTTAAAACACATTTAACACTTAACCATCAATTACTCTTCACCTTCTAGCCATAAGCATTTTTCCCCTTTTTTTATAAAAGCTGCCAATTATTACGCCTGAACATAATGAGATAATGCTTACGTTACCCGCGCCCGCGTTCATGTAGAACATTTTCTTATCAACGAAGAACGCAAACAGCACAGCAAGAATCATCCAGAAATATCACCTAAAGCATACCGTTTTATGCGATTAATTTCGGAAGTAATCAGTCTAGCCCTGAAGCTGCTCATTGATAGTTGGTGTATTTTTGTCTTTCGTGCTCGATGTAGTCAGTTTGCCGTTTGTGTGTGACCAGTTGGCTACTAAACCAAAAAAAAAATGCGATCCATCATTGCCACACTGTTGCTGACAGTTTGTTCGTTACTTTCTCATTGGGATTTTCTGCTGGCGCAAGAATGTAACCCATTACAAGGAGTGGAATTGTATGGATTGGTTCATACTTACCCGATGATGATGACGATGATTAAGTTCAATTCAATTGGATAGGTGAGTCAAGCAGGTACGATCGTTGAGCATATTGATACGAATCATATGAATTGTGATGTGCAGTTTTAGATCCATCGAAATCCACCGATATGGCAGCTACGAGATGCCAAGAACAGCATTTACCACAAGCTGAGCAACGCTTTACAACATGAGTACAACAATCAAACCAGAAAAGATTAATCTACAATGATTTCGTGAAAGACTGTGCAAAAAATGTGACTGAATAAAACATGACTATAGTACAAAGCAAATGCTAAACATACTTGGTTTTGTTTTAAGTTTCGTTATATATTACAACAATTTAATGCCCAATGAATTCTTGTACTGTGTTTCGAAAAGATAGAACCAAAATCTGTGTTGTCAATTTCTCAATTAGCATGTTCCAATCAACATATCAATAATCGTCAAGAAGCGTTCGGATAAAAAATGCCTCAACGCGCAACTGTTTTCTAGCCCAAAACAATGCGCCGGTGATGGGCAACTGTGTTCCCTTGCGCTAGTACAATGCATCATCCAGGACAAACGACAGATTCAGCTTAGATGTAAGCCGAAGAAAATGGTCCATGGACAAAAAAAAAGGAAGCAAAACCTAAACCCCATCACGTACATTCATGCCGGGCCGGTAGAATATGCCCTGGGTAACTCCACTTCGTAAGGGTTATTACTTCACGAGTGGCCACTTAGCTATTTAATTTTGTTTCCATTTATTCAATTCGCATTTCCAACTCCGCATTTCTCGTTGCGTTTGGCGTACCCGTCGTACGAAACCAGCTTGAACCTGGCATCTCCTGCATGCGTCCTGCCGTGGCCAAGTGCTTTCGCCGTCAGCACACCTCAGTGCAGCTTCCGCGGCGCTGGCCGCTGGGAAGGATTATCCTTGCGTTTCGGCTCGTTTTAAGGGCCACCCTGTGGAGATTTTTGCTTTCGCCGAATCAACCGAAACGTCCACCGGTTTTGTTGCTGCATCATTATTATTTTCATTACCTAGTTCTGCGTTTATTTGTTTGTTTGTGTACGCGGGTTCGGTGTACAATTCTGTTTGGTGGCTTTTTTACCACTTTGTCGCCCAAGTGTGTGCGAAACAGGCGCGCTCTTGCCTAAAGGATGGTTGTAGGGTGAAGCGCAGGACAATGCAGCGCCGCAACTGTGAAACTGTGTATCTAAAACCACTTCGGATGGATTATGACTATTTTTGAAGTTGCACTGGTCTCGTGACAGATGCTTAATATTTTCAACATTTACTGTTACAAGAATCCAATACCTACTTCAGAAAGAATGGTGAGCCGTTTGAGGTGTGTGCAAGGAACGATTTATTACTGTTCAGATTAGTAAGTAGACGCGATGATCACTCGAAATCTTTAAGCGCTTGTTTAATAGTTTTAAAGCACAATTTAGCTCGTTCTTTGATTAGTTAAATGTATTTAAGATTGCTGTTAAAAGATGAATAACGCTTTCTGAAACCTGGTCTCTAATAAGCCACTTAGTATAGCGTACCAAACTAACCCTTTTCCACGAATGCCGAACCTATTTGTTGCCGACACCATACGACAGCATTTCTATTGATAGTTCCATTGATAACTTTTGCAAAATCCCATCTAATTACAACCGAACGACCCACTTTCTCGCGTCCCGGCAGCACAGCAGCAGCTCGAAACTTTAAAGCGGTAATTATATTTTCCCACTCTTTTGGCCCAAAAAATGGTTCCACCCGGCACACCGTACGCTTACACTGATACACAAACACGCTTACGCTCATAATCATCGACGCTCGGTACGCCAGCCCGGCGGCTATGTTTGGTTTCTAATGCAATGTTTACCCACATTTCTCGTATTAGCACTTCAGGAACAAACCAACCAATCCTTGGCGTCCGTCTCGCACACAAACGAATGGAAAAGGATCGCAGCGAAAGCCACAGTGGGCCACAGAAGGAACGGATCCCTCTCCATTTTTTTGTGAGACGTTTGCCCACCCGACCGGCAATCCCGGAGACGATCTCCTGCTGGGTTCGCTTGAGACTGTGTTTTGTGCGCACAACAACTGGGAACCGGACGGGCTGGCGGAACGGCTAAAGGACTCTCTCAAATGAGACCCCCTTCCAGCGTTGAATCGGGCGCAAGCGATGCGATTCTATGCTTCTGCCACGTTTCTGCTGCAGGGACAACAATCTAAACCGAATTTAATTGTAGCAAAATGCTGAAGTGTTTTTGATCCGGAGCCGAAGGATTGTGTATCGGTGAGGCAGCGTGTCATCAAGAGGTTTTGTAGCCAAGCCGGTTTTAAATTATTGTATACCACGTGTGATTTTTATGCGAATATGGCGTTAGTAACTGAACAAGCACTAAATATTGTGTTTTTTTACTGAATATTAAACCGAAATTCCGAACAAAATATTGCGTAAAACGCACTAAAGAAAGGCGGAAATGGACACCAAGTCTTAACGACACTTGGCCGGCAAAAAAAACACGAACGACAAATAAGCATCATCATCACCAGAATGGGAAGAGAAACCCGGTAACAAACAAACAGTATTAAACACGCCGAAATCCCTCAAGAAGCCGGAAAATATTGTCAACCATCGTGTGTCAGCGGGACGCCCATGGCACCGATCCTGAAAGTCCATCCGGTGTTTGAAAAGTCCTAGTGTCGCGCTAAGCAGTCCCGATTACGGTTGATTAATTTCAATCCTCAGCGATCGAGATTAATAAACCGGCGGTCACATTTCCGCCTTGAGCCGGCAGCCAATAGCAGTGAAGTTTCGTGGTTTCTTTACACACTTACCTTTGTCATTCCATACGAAATTGGCACCGTGTTGGTTCCGTGTTGGTTTGGGCCGGGGATGGTGGATTTTCCTTCGTTTTGCAATCTTGTTCTACTTCGTCTAATCGCCCAGAGCGCAAAAATATGAATGAAATTCAATTTTATCGTAGCTTTATTATAACCTTTAGTCGCTTGTGAAACGGCTCAATTCGATTCGACACAACGGAAATGAAAGATTGTAATGTCCGCTCCACGGGAGATTGCTAAGCACACACGTCTTCGATCGAGATAGTTTCGCAAACGTCTGTCGCCAAAAAGATTACGACGATCGTGAGCTGGGTTTTACAAAAGGCCGTAAGCAAATTGCAAGGCAACGCCCAGTAGCTGTGTTTGCGCACAACAGTATCAATTTCGTAACGGGCAATTGAACCTGGAAGAAATTCGCTTCCGTCAGCAGGAGAACATTGCAATGTACGTGGCAGAGTTTTCGAGGGCGTTTAGGTTTCGACCCAGAAACGATCAAATCGCTACCGACACTGATAATTGGCTGAGGTTGCAAGCTGATACGTTTGCAGAGGAAATTCGCAGCTTAAAAGGAACATGCGGAGAAACTAAAGTGTTTTTGCAAAAGGATCCGTTACACAAAGTCGGTCACCAACACCGGGATCGGAGGAGAGATCTTGTCCAGCTGCCGCTTACCGTAGCATTATCACCATTTCAAATATTAGCTACATTTTGTTCATTTGTTCGTTCATGAACTCGGTCACAGCGAAATCCGATGCTAATTCAAACAAATCGTAAATCATGCCGACATTTCCTATTTCCAAACCCGCAACAACCACAAATCACTTCAACACCCGAAAACGGTGCGCCGATGGTAGGCCGGATTTGCGCTTGCAGACTGAGCTGTGCCGTGGCGTGGTGAATAATGAAATTAATATTCCACCAGCGCATTATTGATAAGGATCCGAGCAAACTAAAGCCACCCATGCCCGAACTTGGGAAGGGTGATACCGATTCTCCAGCACCCTTCGGATGTGTTCGAAAACAGTCGATCCAACAGGTGTGAAAGTTCGCAGGATAAATTACAATAAATATCCATATTAATAAAAACCAAATTAAAGGTGTCCGGCGATGATAACTGGGAGGGAACGCAAGCGACCGGGGATCGTATCGTATCGATCGGTATTATATGATGGAGTGCTTATCGTGGTCGGGCGCGATAAAGATCTCTTTGTCGGTGCCGTTACTAGTTTTTTTTCAATTGGCAACAAATAGTGAGTACCATTTGAAGAGCTTTCGTACAAATGATTACGGTATGAGCACTAATTGAAAACTGTGTTTAGCATGATGTAGAAATCATCGAACATATAACGTATACATTGAAAAAGCGATAGCTTGATTACCCTTGCACCTGATGGTCGGGCCAGTGATCAATAGTTAAGAATTACTGGATACATATTATCAAAATTTGAAAGCTCTATCAGTTTATTTACGGTGAAAGAACTTTGTTCTATAGTTTGTACTTACCACCAGCTCAGTCAGGGCCTTAAAAAAGTCGGCCATTGCGACACACTTCTGGGTGCCAATATCTGGTACTACTCTGGTACGACTCTGGTACTACCGCAGAAGGAAAAATCTAACAGAAACCTAGTTCTAGCGGTCTGACCGTTTTAAGCGACCAAAGCATTCAGCAGAACCCGAGGCTCACAAGCATCGAAAAGGATTTCTGGCTACCTTTTTTCGAGGCTGTCTATGTCCTGAGAGATTTAAAGTACGATATTTATAGTACATGCCAACACTAACGTTCCTCAGCTTCGCCTGATCGAGAATTTTGTTGGCCAATTTGAAGAGACACGCAAAATTGTCTTAATCACGAAATGAATTAATAAAAAATGCGACCTTTTAACTGTTTAAAACTAAACAAATTTATTTTTCTCACCTAAACTCAAAGTCTCAGACAACTGCCACAAGGTGACGCGGCAAGAAGTAAGCTAATTTTTATTATAAATATCTCAAAGAAATATGCAATTTCATTTGCTGAAATATCTTTTTCCTTTTTATTCTACTTTACCATCCGTCTTAAAAAGGCACTTAACCTAAATGCATATATTTAAAAAAATTATACCTTCACAATACCAATTAATTAATAGTTTGTTTGTAACATCCAATTAGTTTAATTAGAGCAATCCACTGTCAGTACAGGATATCGCAACAGGTCCGGACCGTCTTTTCTAAATTAGATCAAAGAAGACAGAAATGGTAGCTGTTGTAGGAATTTTTAGAACCAATGAAGAAGAAGAAGAAGAAGCATTATAATTGCTTTTGTTTGGTAGACGGAATCAATCAAATCCGTATATCAACTGTGAATAATTTTAATAACTGTAGAAATTGGAAGGAGGAGCTGTACGATCTTTACGGTGATCTTACCATCATGCCAGTGGCAGATCAACCTAGGTGCGGAGGGAGCGGTCGCTCGGGGCCTCACCGGTTAGGGCGGCCTCGCCGCAGACGGGAATCCCGCTAGCGCTCTCGAAATAAAGAAAAAAATATTAAAATGTTTCCTTTCTACACAAAAATTGTTTCAGTATTCCACCCCTTCAGCCATATTCGAGAAAAATTGATGGGGCCCCAACTTCCTTTCCCGACCAGGGACGACCCCAAAAGGACTTGATCGGCCACTGCATCGTGTAGCGAATAAAACTCGCCAGTCTCCAGTGGGCTGATCATACCGGCTACATGGACAGAGGTGGCGTGTTAGGTCCAAACTGAGATGGAGTGATGACGTTGATCCTTTCTCTAGAACGGGATATTGAGCTAGCAGACGACGGCGCTCGACTGTGAGCAATCAAGTAAAAAATTAAAATTCTTATAGCATCTTACAAATATTACCAGAGAAATTAATGCGTTTAAACTGTATATTTTTTTCACTTAAGCTTCACTAAAACTTATCGTAATAAACATTTAATTGCTTTCAAAATTTGACGCGGGAGAGGGACATCTGAAAATGCACAAGAATGAGGGGATCTGTTTCATTTAGAGCCTACATTGTCTTAGGTTTTATTCTGTATTTTAAAGAAGTTTGGTTCGTCCTGTATGACTCCTATAGTGTGATCCCCCTACTAATTGATCGAATGATAGATCAATGCTAAGTTTGATAAAAATTATCCCGTGAAAATTGATCATCATCGTTTCATCTGAAAGAATTAAAAAAAAAATCTTTTTTTTTTTTTATTCATGTAGAACGGCCTGGGCCAACCGGTCATACTACAGCCTGAGGAAACTTCTCCACTCAAAATACCTGTCGCGACGGACGAAGCTGGGACTGTACAAAACCTTTATAGTCCCAGTACTCACATACGCCTCTGAGACATGGACTCTGTCCAAAACTGACGAAACCCTCTTAGCCGCGTTCGAGAGGAAGATGCTCAGAAGGATCTTTGGCCCCGTATGTGTGGAAGGACAATGGAGGAGCCGCTACAATGACGAGCTCTACGAGCTGTACGGTGATCTTACCATCGTGCAGCGAATTAGGCTCGCCAGGCTCCGGTGGGCTGGTCATGTCATGAGAATGGCACCGGACGACCCAGCCCGTAAAGTCCTTTTAGGCCGGCCACATGGACAGAGGAGGCGTGGTAGGCCCAAACTGAGATGGAGTGATGGCGTTGATGCGTCCGCCAGAACGGCCGGGATAATGGATTGGCAGACGACGGCGCTAGACCGTGAGCGGTATCGAGGATTGTTGCAGCAGGCCAAGACCGCGAAGCGGTTGTAGCGCCTGATAAGTAAGTAAGTAAGAACGGCCTGGCCGTATTGCTTATTCTAAATTACAATTAAGGAACTTATTCTAAATTACAAAACTACAATTCACATGGGTTGGGAGAAATTTCCTCCTCCGAACCGTAAAAGGGCACCATATCCCGGGTGTGCTCGGTTGTTACGCTGCGCAGTATAAAAAAAAAAAATATTGCTTGGCTTAGCGCAAATTAAGCTCCAACACCACTAGTACTGAAAATAAAAATATTTACTGAAAACACTAGACAGTTTGATTACAGTTTTAAAGTCAGTAGAAATCTTTCATTTGATTGTAATACATTGGCATGTGAGGTGTAATACATCAAAAGTCCTGGATCGAATTGCATCTGCACCATATCGACTCCACGTAGCAAGAATTGTCTATCCGACGATGACTTCTTCAAATGTAATTCATGTAATAATGTAATAATGTCCTCATTTAACGTTAGAGGTATTTGATTAATGCATATTCAAACCAGCGGGGTAGGCCCAGGAAGCTGGATTCCATAGTCGTACCGCGGGATTACCTCAGAGAGAGAGAGAGAGAGAGAGAGAGAGAGAGAGAGAGAGAATAGTTGATTGGTTGGTCAGTTTATAGAGACTATAAGTCATAAGGGCACACCCGTGTCTACGTAATGCTAATAGACTGTACGCCATAACAGGGGTGATACAGTGCAACATCTAGCAATATAGACTAATGCCTCTGTACTATTGCATCAAAAACAACATTTAAACTGTTTAAAAAAATATGCAAACGCTTAAAAATAATAACCATCAGATTTGACCGGCATTCTGTTGCATTCATATGTTGGAGAATAAAAAAAAAAATCTCTCAGTCATATTGTGTAAACTAAATTATTTTATAAGATTACTCATTACTCGCTATTATCCAACAAATTCTCCAAGCCTTCCCAAGTACGGGAAGGTTTGTAAAATGAACTAATTTTCGACACCCGTCATGCGTATCTTCTATTATCACCTTTAGTCCACCACCATCATCAGCACTGGTACAACCTCAACGGTACTCGAGCCCATTAGCGGCTAATTATCCTTTGAAAGGCGGCAAATATACTTTTCATCGTTTCAACAAAACGTGTTAAGCCTACTTCAAGCTAACACTCAGTCCGCCGTCCATGGGTTTGGATGGTTCTCCGCTGGTTCCATCCTTCCCAGAGGCACGCACAACCGTAATGCCATTAATGCGCCTGAGCTCGCCAAAACCAGCAAGTGCGACACCTCTAAAAAGCTAATTCCTGTTTTGTTTTTCCTTTTTTGCCGCAATACACACTCACACTCAGTCAGTGAAAAGCGTGAACAGAGCAGAGAAAGAATACACATTAGGAAAAAGAAACATCATAATGAAACAAATGAACGAGCCCTCGATCAATGATCCTTGCGGGCATTGCGAAAATGCGTTCTCATGCACGGCCATCCTGGCAAAAGGAGTTTAAAAACTTTGCCACCTATAAAGGTGCCGAATGTCACACTGCTTAAGCACATGCGCTAAGTGCTTGCAAGACACAATCGCACAAGTGCTGTGCGTCGAGTAGTGTCCTATCCGTGCAATCCGGCATCCTTCAAGTCTTTTCTTCTCGTACGCTATGATAGCATTTGTTGCCAAAGACTTTAGCAGCATTGTACGCCTGTGAGCCAGCTCTCGTGCATCAAGAGATCTTTGCTTTACGTTCGCAAACAAAACATTCGCTCTCTTGAAGGAAGGAGGAAAAAATAACATTGCCGAAACAAACAAAAAATCCCGATCATCCCGGCTGATACATACAGGTACCGTTGTGGTCGCCTCTCAGGCTCCGAGCAGTGATCACGATATCCTTGCACACACACACAATGGCAGCTTGCCAGCTCGTACTTCGAGTGGTTTAAAGTCGGCTGATAAAACACACGAACGGTTTGGGAACGATCCGTACAGCTACCCAGGAAAGGCGCTCTGTCAACCGGCACGGGATTAGAAACGGATTGTGGGAGAAATGCTTTCACCGTGCACCGTAGACCGTGAAATGATCCTGGTTGTATTGTATTGCCAGTGCAGAATTTTCTTCATTAGTCTTGTTGACAAGGCACCGGCCAACGGGCCACGGTAAAGCATTTCGCACCTCCCAGTGTGTCATGGCTAATTGTCGGTGATCCGCGCTAGTGTTGAGGATTATGGCGAAAGGGCCAAACTATTTACACACTTTTGAAGGGGAATTAAACACGTTTTGCAATAAAAATTGATGACTGGTTTGAAGGGGTGTGCAGGCTCGTTGACAGGTGAGAATCGTGAGAATTCATACCGGTGATACACAAAACGCAACGCTTCATTACCTTCGGTAGATTATCTGACTCAATACCATTGCTTTAATATAAATCTAGTTTTTATTTTAGTTTCAAAATTATTTCCAATTACACAATGAAACATAAATTACCAAATCTTATTAAACTATTGCAAAATTGGATTCAATTAATTTTTGTGTTTTGGACAAGATAAAAAACATGATAATGTTATAAAAAATAATTCTTGCTGTATGATGGAAAATTAAAGATTAATTGAAAATTAATCCTGATTATCTAAGAGTGTAATTTTGAGTCAGTACTATTCTTTCTCTAAATTTTGTTGGTATTGTATCGTCTTCAAGTACATAAAGTTGCAATTAATTGAATCCACAAATCTGAACAAGGAACAAGGAAAAAATTATCGCTAGTTAAGGAATTTAAATTAAAATTTTACAGTATAAAGATATATTGTATTATGCTATAATATAGGCCATTTTTCCTGTGATCCGAAGAAGCTGTACCTTCATTAATTTGCTATGGACTCCCTAGGGCCTAAGTCCACCAAGGATTAATTGCATGCAAATCAAATCTACGCGATTGAAGTTATTAGATGTTAGTTTTGACGGAATAAATCATTTCGTTAATACCAATCTGGCTAGAAACCAACACATATGTTGAGCAAAGCTTCACAGTGCTTTTGCAATTCCAGTCTCGGTTACATAAATGTCCATAATGTTAGTACAAAATTAAAATATATTCAATTGAGTTCTCTGTTATAAACCTTTAGTATAATTTTTAATTTTATTCATGCTTTTGCAACTGTATCTGTCCAGTGCTGTCTTGAACAAATGAAACGTATTAAGAGAGTTCTTCTCCAGTAGTCTTCTCGTTCGGATCAGATGCCAGATTTTCTGAACTGCCGACTTCACCAATGTTTTAACCTAGTACCATGTAGTCTTACAGTTATTTTAATCACCACAAAAATGTCTACTTGATACATTAGATATTACAACGACTTAGGTAAGTTTCAGAAACACCTTTCAGAAATTAAAATCACTGCCCTTGTTTTACGCTTATCAAATAAATGATGCTGTCATCGACCGCAAAGGCTGTGTCAAGGACCTTGGAGTGCCCCTTGATGATAAGTTTAGCTTCCACGACCAGCTGAAGCACATGGTCTCCAGGGCAACCAGTAGTTGGTCAGCTTAGTGCGGGATCTAGGTGATCCGACGTGGGTCAAGATGCCCTATTGCTCGCAAGATCGTTGAGTAATTGGTTAAGCATCCCTAGTGAGGTAGTCCATGGTTGCTCAATCTCTGGTGTGTCTTCAATCAAAAATTCATGCAATGTTTCCATTGATGACAGAGGTGCGCTCCTTGGTCTGGGTAGCTGCTGAAGCGTGCCCGTAACATGCAGATGTCCTTCATGGCGAAGATTGCGGCAAACGGATCGACTCCAACAACAGCATTACTCAATGTAGAGGTCATCGATTCCATTTCTGCACTTCTGATCCGTTTCTTACGATGTGTATGTGTTTCAAGCCTAACTTGACGCGCGCAGCATTTTTAAACAATATCCGTCCAGTGAGTCCTTGCACTCGTTAGAGTTCATGTATTAATTTGCTCTCTACGTCAAAACATTCGGTTAGCTATAATTTGCTTCAAAGGGCCATTAGATCCATTGAATTTTAAAATAAATTAATAAATGACAAATCTGGTATCACTGCTCTGACATGACCAGCACATTACGGAAATCATTACATTTTTATTAAAACTCTTCAACGACTCTACCGCTGTCTCGTTCGACGAATTCATGAGCAAGAATTGGCTTTAAAACAATGTTCACAAATATAGGGATGAGCAATCCTTCGAAGAATGTCATCCTTATAAATTTAACGCTAGAAATAGAAGAAAGCGTTAGGTGATTATGATAAGGTTAGGTTATGATAAAATAATAGAATGAAATTAATAAATTGCAAAACAATGCTGCTATATTAGAATGGAAGTACTGAAAATAAAATTCAGCAAACAAATCTGCCGAAACAACCTGCCCACACATAGCAATTAGTATTGCGATTTTCACAACATTTGTACACAAAAGCTGGAAGAAAGGCTCACTCCCCCCAGGAAAACTCTCCAAATGAACATTCACCTAATGTCGGCCCGATGAAGAACCCTTCAACCATGTGCAGCGAATGAGTAGATTTTTATTAATTTGCTCAATACCAAACAACAATGCCCCAGTGTGATCAGTGCTGGGCACACTAGAACGAATCAAAAGTGCCCACTCTTACAGCTGTTATGCTCGAAAAAAAAAAATCTAAACGCGCCAAAAGCCTTTTCGGGGCGTGGGTTTCACCCCTTTTTTTTCTTTGCTCGGGTGTCAGCGAATTTCAACTGTACAGCAGTTGAATGTTCTAGCAGTAATACGCATTACAATGGCTCTTGGTTGTAAGCTCCATAATCAATACATACTGTTTGTATGGTGGGTATGATTATTGTTCCACTACTTCAATTAAAATTCGTATCGACCCATTCACCCATAATCGGGAAGAAGGGATCACACAAATGCCGAGCCTTGTTGACGCTTGGCGTTAAGGTTTGGCTCGGTTGGCAGGTCTTAGACACACTAATCCCTGGTGAACCTTTCCAAGTGGTGCGGATCAATGCTACTGCCGATGGTAAAGACGATGCATACTTGAGCGTGCTATAAAATATGCTCAGCCACAGACCGGCATTAGTCAGTCAGCGGACACAACAAGTCACAGGTGCCAAGATGAATTTCTTCGCCAGTTTTGTACTATTGCTTTTGGGAGTTTGTTTCGCCCACGGGTATGGGGTGGGCCGTGTTGTTGATGGCGATGACGCCAAGCGGGGTCAGTTCCCGTACCAGGTGGCGTTAACAATGAAGCGCCAAACGTTGTGCGGTGGTGTGATGGTACACGAACGATTCTTCCTTACCGCTGCCCATTGCTTCTTCAATGGACATACTGCGTAAGTACCTGTAAAGGATCTAATCTAATAAAACCGTAATCAGATGAAGATTTTTCCCATTTTCTTTACCATAAATGCCAGCCTACCTGTGGAGCAGTTGAACGTATTCTATGGATCTGAAAAACTCTTCTCCAATGGTCGATATAATCGTGTCAAAACGGTTCATTTGCACGATCAGTACGATCATGGCACCAAGTACGATCTGGCCGTTGTTGAGGTGAGACGTAAGTTTGATCTTTCGCACACCTCACGCCCAGTTGCCTTTGGGCAGGAAACATTCGGCGAAAATCTGATGGCCACCGTTACCGGATACGGACGCAGCAGTGTGGAGGGTAATATGGCGTTCCAGTTGAAATATGCCCAGCTGACTTCGTTGCCGGTTGACCAGTGCCGCGAGGCGTTGGGTGATGACTACTACGAAGGTGTCTTCTGTTTGGATACGAGTGCCGGTTCTGGATTCTGTACGGTATGTGTTCGCTCGTTCTACTTTTCTTTCACATCCACCACTCACTTCGGTTGTCCGGTAGGGTGATTACGGTGGTCCGGCCGTGTTCGAGGATAGACTCGTCGGCGTTGGAAGCTACACCGTTGGCGACAAGTGTGAAGCGGGTCAGCCGGACGTGTTCGTCGACGTCGGCTACTTCAGCGAGTGGGTTCAGTCGGTACTCGAGGCAGAGCCAGCGGAACAGTAGTGATTCACTGATGTTGATAACCGTTTATTTATGTGTGTCATGCACTTATGATGGACGCAGCCTAACATTATCATCTCGCTAAACAAGTTCCATTGCGTTTAAATAATATATGTACACATCTGGTTAGCCGCAATACAGACACGCCGATTATTCTGCTAATACTGTGTACTGTGTATCTTGTGTTCCCTGCTTCCTGTGCGTTCCTCTTGCAACGCATCCATACTATATCGGATTAAACGAATACGATAAAACAAACAAAACCTTCTAACTTAAATCACGTATACGTGTGTGGTACAACAGCACAAAGCCTCTCGAGCAACTAAAACACGAATCCGGCTGCTAGTTCGTTCTATTTACAACACCCGGTTCCGGTGCCGTGTAAGGAAATGTGTTTGTCCCAACTAATGCTAAATAATATGTTCCTGCACGTAGCGTCCCTCTTACATATTGCATCATCGCGTACTTAACGTCGTCCACTCGTCGCCAATTACTTCTCAACGATACACTCTTTGCTTGTGTTGCTGTTGCTTCCGACGCTTATGTTGGAGTTGCTACTACTGCTGCTGTTGCTGCTGCTGCTGCTGCTACTGCTGCTAAGCATACTGCCGCCACTGTTCGTACTGCTGTTGCTCGTATTGTTAAGACCGGCCCCAGCTCCCGGTATTGGCACGCTGGTCGGACTCTGCTTGGGACTGTTCTGCGGGCTGATGCGTGTGTTGATGCTGAGATTCTGCGGATAGCCACCGAACAGATTGTTGAGTCCCATGTACTGCGACAGAATTGCGTGAAAGTTCGGTATCTTGTAGTTGGGCATCACGGTCGGGTGCAGCAGCCCGTGCGTACCCGGCAGCAGCGAGGGATGTAGGCCAAAGTTCGGTGGCCAAAACTCGGTCGGAAGCGCTGGATGGGGTATGTTGTGCGTTAGCGGTAGTGCCAGTGGAAACTCAGGCATTCCTATGGAACGAAACAAAAAAACACGCCGAAAGATGACCGTTAATGATTGCTGCTGGGATGGTGTTGATCGTCATAATCGGTATATAATTGCTTCCTAATAAAAGGTCACCCCTAAATGGGAATGACCACTCCGACGCTAATCGGTCCGGATCCGGATCCAAACCAAACTACGGTGCGGACAGTTTTTAATTACCTTGTTCGTGATGGAGGAAGGCAGATGTGTCCCGGCCCATGGCTTTCTCTCGTTTGCGCCACTTTGCACGACGATTTTGGAACCAAACCTGCGAATTGAAGGTGTAAACAGAGGGGAAAGAAAATCCGTAAGACAATGCTAGGTACACATATCCAGTTTCGGACACGCTAATGACCGGTTTCGATTCGAGGGTGTCAACGCATTTGACACCGTCACGGGGACTTGGCGCTTGGGACGTCGATTGCGGGCAGTGAAACGGGAAAACCTCTAGCGAGGACAACTTTATTATCTGTCGGATCTTACTACGGCAACGGAGACGGTACACGTAACCGGTGGCGTCAACAACCACCGCTGTCGACATGCAACACGCTAATTGGTCCGCGATGTGCTACACTGAAATTGATCCAATTGATGGCCGATTTCAGCACAATAGCCCGGAACCCGGTACAGATCGTTGAGAGCAAGCAGACGGTGACTAATTGACAATATAAGCAATTATTTCCATCAATTATCATCACCAACTGGTTGCTCACTGGTAGGATGCGGCGGCACGGCACCAGTTTCCTCACCAGCCAGGACGGCCGGAAACCGGATATGAGCAGCGGGACGACGATGACGACAACGACGCACCGGAAATGATGCGACTGTCGTCCTTTACGCAGCGTTGGTTCATTATTAAAATGGCACAAACGATGAGCAGGCCATGGTCGAGGGACACGCAAATCGTACCGTACTGATGAGCAGCCGTCGATCACTCAATGGAAAACTACTTCGTCGTATCTTCCGGCCCAAAACGGATTCCCGCTCCGAACAGGCCCGAACGACATGTTTATTGCGGAAAGGATACGAAAAGGATCTTTTTCGTTGTATGGTTACGAGTGTGTTACCAGTCAAAACTAAGAGCTACTCAAGTTGGCGCAGCAAATCGCAACAATGGGTAGCATTTTGGTTTCTACCCCAGAACCGGATGCAGTTAAAATTGGTACAATTTTAAGCATTCCTGTGCCGGAAGATGGAATCAATCAAATTCTTCCAACCATACAGAGGAGTCATAGCTGCAGGGACATGGCTGAATTGATTGGGATCCTTAGCTTAGTTGCTTAGTAAACGTCTGACCAAAACACCGAAGGTACAAGACATCTCACCTTCTTCCGGATGAGACGTTAGCCCTCTTAGCTCCGGGAAGATGTTAACACGAGTAGGATGTAGCGATGCTAGTAGCGCATGCTGCTCGTACCAAACCAACCCTACCGACCGATAGGACGAATTTCCGATTGGCCAGTATTGTGAGGACGCCCATTGTAAAGTGTCTAGCACTGACTGACTAGGCCGTCCATGCAAGGTACACAATTGAATCAATTTGTGGCTGTGGTTCTTCGTTTATGCATCGCTTCTGCCTCAAAACTTCTCACACACCAATCGAAGGGTGATGTCGAATCGATGTAACACGTGTCCGAAGGCCAGCTAATTGGCTGCACAATAGTCCGATTAATGAATGTAATATCGCATCATAAACGGGGACCCGATTTAGACGTGGATGGGGAGTGAAATTACACGCTTTCAAGCGATTACTGAATAGCGTTTTGCTTAATTGAATTATTTCAAGTCGCGCGGCGTCCGTTACGCGCCTCAATCATAAACGAGGAGTCGAGAGTTATAAAGAGCTTTTGAGGCATTAGCTAATGATACTGCCTCGCGCGCACACACACACAGAAAACAGAATCAGAAGCACATCGAAGGTGAGATAATAGCTCATCGGTCGGCCGAAATGCGATACCACCCAAATATGCAAATGTCGTCCATTAAAACGATATTGTCGCCGACGGACGGACCAAGTGCGCCGACAATTAATTATGCATTCCTTCGGCCAATATTCCTATCGCGATGGGTGCCTGTATCGATCTCGGTGCCTCGGCGCACCGATAATACGATTAGCTAGTTGGTTGTCGAAGGCGCACGATGGCAGCAACCGAAAACCGGTACCACCGTCTACTTTAGCCAACGGGCAAATGTGCACTTAATGTTGGGCGTCTCTCTCGATGGGTGGGAATATCTCCAGCACGGGATCCCTTGGGACGGCGGGTATGGGGAAATTAATTAAAACGAACTTTAGCGCTAATTCTACCTACGGAGGTCGTTCGAGGCCGTCCGTCCGAGGCGACGACATATTTATTCACTTTATTCGCCCCCAAAACAATTGCCATCCAGCACCCAGTTGGAGAAGCTCTCAAACTAACCATCTAGAATATAAAAACGGCCCAAACGAGCCGAAAGCTATAAGGGGGGGGCCCTAAAAACCCCGAAAACCTCAAGTTGCTCAGTGACGCAACCGAGCGGGTACCGGGTTTGTTCTGCTTCGCTGATTGGATATCGATTAAGGGCCGTTTGATAGGAAAACAAACAGAATGCCCTTTTTAATATGAAATCTTTCTGGGCGGATGGTCGATGTCGGGCGTCACCTATCAAACTTTCACCACTAAAACGCAACGATCCATCATGAGAAGGATCACGGTGCCTCGGTCCCCGAGGGTGGATGCGTGATGTGTGTACTAAGTTGATATTATTACATTAAAAGCAGATTATTGGTCCTGTGTGGATAGTGGTTCGTGCAACGTAGGGACTTACTTAACCTTCTGCTCGTACCGAGAGGTCATTCGGGATTTTGCGCGCTGGGTGGAGTGCATTTCTTTTCTTTTTTTTACAGCGTTATCTAGCAACAGCTTAATCCTTGCCTCGCCAGAGATCAATCGACAAATAATCGGTCCATTATGGAGTAAGTCTTGATGGTAAGGCATGAAGTGTACCCCTTCAGACGATGCCAAAAAATGAACTCGAACGCTCTCCACATACACGAACACAGGCAGTGAAGCGAATGGAACGATAAACAAAACCCAAGCACTCTTCAAACACCCTCGAAGTTTTTTTTTTTTTTTTGTTAGAAAGAAAAAGGGAGTTGAACAAAATACGCAATCCACCTACAGCGCAATTTTCCACGGGCCCACAATTTACGCCATACCGTGTAGTGGGACTTACCCAGCGTGCGCAATTCTATTATTATTGTCTAAACCTCCTGCCCGCAGTCAACAACTAAATTTCATCTTAATTCACCTTAAAATAGGATTGAGGATTAAATTAATTTTCCTGATTGCATTGTTAACCCCTTGTGCCCCGGGTTTCCGGGAGTACCACCGAAAGGGAATGCAGCACAAAACATAGTACTAGTGGCGTAAATAAAGCGATCATCGTTCAGGATTTTTTTTGCCATGGGAAGGAGTGTAACCACTTCAAAGTAGTTGCCTTGGTTACGCGTAACCTATGCAGTCGTTCGTTAACTGGGACAAGATCTTGTGTGCGAGATAGTGGATGTACCGAGTGGGAAACGATAGTTAAAACACGGTCCAGGATGTTCCCAGTTCCGCAACATCCTTATGTCGTGATGGGTGTAAACAAGTGTTATTTTATCTCGACAGTGACACACACACACACACACACACGCTGTCAATTTGCTGCCAAAGGGTCAATTTGCTCACGCAACCCAAATCACTGTAAGCTTCCCACCAAACAAGCTGCATTTTCCTTGTAAAGGACAGCAAATACATAGAAAAAAAAGCAGATTGAAAGTGAAACTCAATTTGACTAAGCTCTCCCTAACGCCCTGTGTCGCGGGGCCCCTTTTCAACATCGCCGACGATGGGGTGGGTTCAATATCCGATAGGGTGTGCAATGCATGCACCAACTCAACAAACAAACCGATCGACCCATTTTTAAGCTCATTAAATCCGATGTAATTGACATCGTTTGATTTTTTGAGTTTTCCACCACCCCATGCCATCTCGGCGAAACCGGCGGCAGACGCCGGCATTGCAAAAGTGCCCGCACGTTACGGTGATGTTGTTACATTTCAATTAAACGTATTTTATCGTTCGCATCGCACGTGCGCAGAACGACACGGACAGCCAAAGCAGACGAGATTATCTATTGTTGTTGGACTCAATGATCGGCGGGCCTGTATCGTCG